>CAUYLG010025115.1:0-37864 GCA_963573385.1 Cacajao melanocephalus | reverse complement strand
AGGCAGGAGAATTGCTTGAACCCAGGAGGCAGAGGTTGCAGTGAGCCAAGATCACACCACTGCATTCCAGCCTGGGTGACAGCATGAGGTTTTGTGTCAAAAACAAAACAAAACAAAAAAGTAGAAAGTATAAAATTCTTAGAAGAAACATGGGTGACTCTTCAGGATCTAAGATTGGCAAAGAATTCTTAGATATGACAGAAAATATGAACAAGAGAAAAATAAATAAATATACTGAACTTTAACAAAATTAAAATGTCTGTGGTTCAATGGATATAATTTTAAAAATACTAAACCTTTTTTTAACGAAGATGGAGGATTAAAGGTTTACAGAATTCCTCAGTCACTCAGAAATAGAAAGATACTACATAAATATCAATACTGTGAGTTTTAATTCAAGAAGGAAAACAGGAATCCACCAGAATTGTGAACAACACCCCATGTCTCAGAGAGGAGAACACTGGTAAACAACCCTGTGATGGCGTTCAGCCAATAAAAGTGAGTGAAACCCCAATATGAGAGAGAGAGGCAGAGAACTTCCCTTGTGATTCAACTTTTGACTAGGGATCATAGCAACCCTAGCTGAGGGAGATTCTTTCAAGCCCTGGAGTTAATTTGGAGACTTGAAGGTGCTACGAGGAAAAGAGACCAGGAAAAACTGCAGACATTTTCTCGGACCTGGGAGTGACAGGAAGATGTCACTTTTAGTCCGAGTACATACAAAGTAGATCATTTTTGGAGACCTGGCAGTGTGGCTGTGCAGGCATTTTACTCCTGAGCCAGAGATTGGAGTGTATGCTCTGGTGTGGTGTAGGGGTTTCCACATCCAAAACTGTGGAAATCACCTCAGCAGTATGTGCTGGAATGTGTTCTCCCGTGTCATAAGCCTGGGAGGAGAGTTGCTACAGCTGCAGTTTTCCATGGGAGGCGAGACTTGCAGCCAGATTTAGCTTGTCAACCTGGAACTGGCAGGCTGGTGCCATTTCTGGGCATTGCACTCTGCTCCCCTGAGATCACTGTGCAGCAGGGCCCTCTCTGCTCTATCCCCAGTTAGAAATCCAGGCATTTGGAGCACCTGCTTGCCTGGACCAACAGCCTGAGCTGCCCCACCCTTTCTGGAGATATATGGTGAGCAGCAAGGCTCTCTGCTCCAAGCCCAGGTAGATCTCCAGGAATTTTAAGCACTTATTGGCTGGTTTAGCAGCCTGAGTTGTCCAATATTCCTGGACATAGATCTTGGTGTAGCAGGACTCTCTCTGCTCCATACCCAGCAGATATCCAGGCTTTTGGAACACCTGCCTAATGGGATCAGCAGCTTCACCTGTCTCACTCTTCCTGTACAGATATCTTGGTGCAAGGGGACCATTTCTGCTCTACAGACACGCAGATCTCCAGGCATCTGAAGCACCCACTCTCCTGGATTAGAAACTTAGGTCATTCTCCAATCCTGTGCAGAGAACTTGGAGCCAAGGAGGTTTCACAGCTCAATGCCTAGGTACACCACTGGGTGACTGCTGGCCACCCACTGAATAAACATTTGGCACTGGTGCTTGTGCCTTTCATTAGGGCATCTGCAGGAGGACCTTCTTGGTCTGGCCCCACCCTTCATGGCTTCTGCCCCTCCCTCACTGGGGCTGAGCAAGGAGTACTGTGCATTCTATGAATAAGCTAATTTGCAGAAGCAAAAGTAAGCTTCTGCTAGTAAACAATGATCAAGTATATACTCAGCCAAATTGGCTTACATGTAAGTGCCACCTATAGGCTTGTGGGACAAACTTCACAGCCCAATCAAAAACCTGCTGAAAGAAGTGCATGCCACTGTAGAAGCAAAGTCAAATGACTCTACCCAGGCTTTTCTATAGTCACACCATCTGGGGAGGTGGGGGAAGGAAAAGGGAAAGAAAAAATAATAGTAATAACCTTATAGGAAAATAATGAAAAATAAAAAATCTAACCTGTGTGAAAATAATTATAAAATGTAGAAATGCCAATATCTATAGGTAAGAATAAACCAATGCAATACAGTAATTCTGAATTATTGTATTGGTTTCTTCTTTCAACATGAAAAATCTGAATATAGTGACACCACAAAATGATTGCACTTGCTCACCAGCAATGTTCTCTAACCAAAATGGAAACTCAGAAATGAAAGATAAATAATTCAAAACATAGATTGCTAGGATGCTTGATGAGACCTAAGACACAGTTGAAAATCAATACAAAGAAACTTTGAAGGCAATCCAGGAAATAAAGAAGAGATAAACATTATAAAAGAAATCAATCTGAGATTCTAGAATTGAAAAACTCATTTAAGAAATTTCAAAATACAACTGAAATTTTTATCAATAGACCGAACCAAACAGAAAAAAAGAATTCCAGAGCTTGAAGACTCATCTATTGAATGAACCCACTCTGACAAAAATAAAGACAAAAGAATTAAAAAAAGAAAAGTATTTGAGAAACATGGGATTATAAAAAGCAACCAAATCTATTAATTATTGACATTCCCGAGAGACAAGAAAGAAAAGTGAACAACCTGGAAAATATATTTGAGGGAATAATTCAAAAAAACTTCCCCAGTCTGCTAGGGAGGTAGACATTCAGATAAAAGAAATGCAAAGAAAACCTGCAAGATACTATACAAAATCAATATCACCAAGGCACATAGTCACCTGACTGTCCAAGGTCAACATTAAACAAAAAGTCTTAGAGGCAGCTAGAGAAAAAGATAAGATTATGTACAAAGGGAATCCCATCAGTCTAGAAGCAGATTTCTCAGTAGAAATCTTATAAGACGGAAGAGATTTGGGGTCTATTTTCAGCATTTTTAAAGAAAAAAAATTAATGCCCTTCCAAACTGAGCTTTATGAGTGAAGTAAAATATTTTTCAGACATGCAAGCATTAAGGATATTTGCTGCCAGGAGACCAGCCTTAACAGAGATTCTTAAGGGAGTTCTAAACATGGAAACAAAAGAAGAGTACCTGTTACCACAAAAGCACTTGAAAATGCAGAGCCCTAAGAACCTATAAAGCAAAACACAATAGAAACTACAAAGCAACCAACAGGGAACTTCACAATAGGATCAGAACCTCATGTATCAATGTTAACCTTGAATGTAAATGGCCTAAAACCCCGCTTAAAGACACAGAGTGGCAAGTTGGGTTTTAAAAAAACATGATTCATCCATCTGCTGTCTTCAATAGAGCCATCTCATATATAATGACACCTATAAATTCAAAGTACAAGATTGGAGAGAGATGTACCATGCAAACACACATACAAAAAAGAGCAGGGTTTGCTATTTTCATATCTGATAAAACAGACTTTAAACAAACAACAGTGAAAAATGAAAAAGAAGGGCATTGCATAGTGATAAAGAATTCAATTAAAAAAAGACTTAAGTATCTTAAATATATACAACCAACACTGGAGCACTCAGAGTCATAAAACAAGTATGCTAGACTTATGAAAATACTTAGGCAGCCACACAGTAATAGTGGAGAACTTGTATACCTCACTGGCTGCATTACGCAGATCATCCAGGCATAAAACTAACAAGGAAATTCAGGTATTTAACTCAGCACTTGACCAATTGGATCTAATAGACATCTAGAGAATGCTCCACCCATCCATCACAGAATATACATTCTTCTTACCTTCGGACAGAATATACTCCAAAATTTATCACATACTTGGTAATAAAGCAAGTCTCAATAAATTCAAACAAATCAAAATCATACTAACCATGCTCTCATACCACAGTGGAATAAAAATAGAAACCAATACTGAAAGGTCTTTCAAAACCACACAATTACATAGAAATTAAACAACTTGCTCATGAATGACTTTTGAGTAAACAACAAAATCAAGACAGAATTTTAAAAAATCTTTGAAATTTCTTATGGTCTTTGTTGCTTTAAAGTCTGTTTTATCAGAGATGAAAATTGCAGCTTCCTTTTTTTTTTTTTTTTTGCTCTCCATTTGGTTAGATATACTTTTATCTGATGTTTAAGGCCTTGCTGTGTCAAAGAGAAGTAGATAGCAACTCTCTACAAGCATTACTGTTGCAGTAGTTAAAATTCAGGCAAATAGGTATGAACTAGGACATTTTTTCCAAGTAGAAGAAAATAGGGATAAGTTGACATGTTTGCACAAGAAATCATGGACTGAATTTCCATGAATTCAGGTCTCAATTATTTGCAGAGGTTATTAGAGTCCAGCATCATCTTTAAAGTTACTAATACATACAACAAGCATCACTGCTTCCTATCTCAACCCCAGGGCATCTTCCCACTAATCTTCCTTCATTCAAACAGAAGATACTCCTTACTGTAAACTTAACCATTTTTTAATCTATGACAAGATGTTGCCCCTTCATTCATCATTATTTATTTCCATAATAACTCATTTATAGGAGACGTTATCAAGAGCCAAACAAACAAAAAGAATGGAAAAGGAGAAAATGATGCTAAAAAATTATTATCCATGATTGTTATTAACCTTTATTTTCCCTCTGAAAATTCCTACAGGTTAGACAAACTTCAAGCATCAAGAACAATCATGTAGCTATTCATCTCTATGCAAGAGGATTTTGTTCCTATTTCAAAGGAAAAGATCTTTTGCTCCTTTACTGACATGGCTTTATCATAACAAATTGTGAGTGGTCTTAATAATAAGGGAACTTCTAATAGATTTGTGATCAGAAAGAATAACAACACCAACTAGCTACGTATTTAATATTTTATAATTATGGAAGACTTAGTTGTGTGCATGATACGAGACTTTGCATGTACTAATTTATTTAATCCCAACAACTGACCCTAAAACAAGTAGTATTACCAACATTTCTCAGAGGAGAAAACAAAGGCACAGAGAAGTCAAATAACTCACCCAGGCTCACACAGCAACTGTGTGAGAGAGTAGGAATCAAGCACAGAAAGTTTGACTCCAGAGCCAGCCCTTTTGGCCATGGGAATGTACTGCTTCAAAGGTAATGACTTGGTAAAAAATTTTAATTATTTATTAAAATAATTATGTGACTTGCATTCAAGAAAAATGTACATATAAAAATTAAATTGTTAAAATTAGAAAAGTTCAGTAGTCCTTCAAATGCAGAAATACGGTCTTGAGCTCTAAACACCTTTATCTAACAAATATTATCATTCAATTCCTTGGGGCTGCACTTTACAGCTAACACAAGCTGGAATGGACAGCTGGCTGAAGCACTCATCAAAAGCAGATGTCATAAATGATAGAAAGTGAGGTCCGTTTAGAGCCTTTAACTAATTGGTTAATGACTACCCTTAATATTTTACTCAGGCGAAAACTTCTTCCTCCAAACAAATGACACAGATATCCAGGATCTCAGAGTCTTCAGCCAAATACTTGAGCAAATTCAAAATGTTTTTTTCAGAAAAAAAAAAAATTCTGCCCACAGACATCATGGCAGCCCTTCCTCCAAATGAGAAATGAATGACCCTCTGTTAAGATAAGCATATGAGTCAGGTTTCTGAATTTTCAAATGAGAAATGTTAGTCTTTCTGCCTGCGCATCACACATATAAGGCATATGGATGTCACCTTCACTGACAACACAGAGTATCTGCCCCTACAGCACTCCTGAGAGGATCCAGCCAGGAATTTGCTACAGCTCAGCATTTGTAAAGCGCTCATTTGACATATCTGGTTTTAGAGAGAGTCAGCCTAAAGGACATAATAGCTGCTCACTCTTCTAGGTTCTGCTAATTCCATCACTACATTAGATCAGCTTGTGAGACAATAAACTTCACTGACTTTATTATCTTGACATTTTTATCCTTCCTCCCCCCAAAATTTTTAAAGATTTTGTTGGGTTATAGTATAGTTTTATGAACCTAGTTTTCATGGAAGTTTCATAGAAAATATGCACTAAATCTCATTTCTCTAACTCCTACTCATTTGTTGGCAAAGAATTCATGTTGTACAGGAATCCCTGTATATAGATCTATAAGAAATGCTAGTTTCAGAAAAAAATTTTAACGTTTGTATTTGTTATCTAGTGCTACATAAATTATCATAAAATCAGTGAATTGAAATGGCATACTTTTTTTATCTTTCGGTGTCTGTGGTCATGCATCCAACTACAGCTTAGCTTCATGGTCGCCTCTGCTTCACAGTTTCTCATGAAGGTGCAATTCAGGGGCTGGCCAGGGTAGGTGCTTCACCTAAAAGCTCAACTGGATTTGAAGGAAATCCTTCAAAGCTTGTATTCAAGGTTGTTGGACTGAGGGCCTCAGTTCCTTGTTAGATATTGACTAGAGTCTGCTCTGAGTTTCTTGCCATGTGAGCCTCTCCAACATGGCAATTTACTTTATCAAATCCAGCAAGAGAGAGAAAGCCTGCAAGCAACAGAAATGGAAGCCACAATTGTATGCAGCAAAATTACAGAAATCACATCTCGTCATTGCCTTTGTCGGAGTCTATTGCTTAAAAGCAAGTTATTAGTCCAGGCTATGCTCAAGGGGAGGACATCTTTGAGTCTGCTGGCTGCCTCTTACTAGATAAATTTTAATTCATCTCATCATTATATTTTCCTTTTAATTCTGGCAAATTTTTAGGGAAAGTTACAAGTTTTCTAATATATTTTTCCCTTCACACTAAATATTTCCTAAATAGTTTCTATTTACTTAACTGGTCTTTAATACTTCATTATTGCTAGGAACTACAAATATATTTTGGAGCAAGGTATGCATGTTAAGAAATTAATAACAGATGGTTATCTGGATACTCAGATCATGTTGCTAATATGTCAACTCAATAATACATTCAAGAAAATATAAACTAGGAAGACTTTTGAAGAATGTATTTCCTTTTTGCTATCTCCTTTAAACCACTAATGACCAGAAAAATCTCTCAAGGCTGAATGTAAAAAAAATTATGGATCTTGAGTACTGCATATCTTATAAAGAAAAATTATGGTAATGACATTTAGGAGAAAAGGACAAATTCTTCAATGATATGTAATCATACCTACAGTGCAAATCTTTCCCTAATGCCATGAAGAGTGTTGAGATCATAGGTGAATTTAACTTAATGATTCTGCCATTTCACTGTGCCTTTATTTACCTTCTAATTGTAAAACCATTCGGCATTTACGTATTTATGCCTTGTATTTCTTGCTGAATTTTACGCAATCTTGAAATAACTCCATTTAGTAATCAAGACACTTAATTTAAAGCCTGCCTCACTTCCAATGCTGGGTAACAATCATAAATAATTTTAATGATAATGTCAGGAATGTTAGAAATATTTGAAGGATCATTTGTTTTGCCTGAGCAATATACAGAATTGGAAAGAAAGAATGATTTACATTTTGGTAATTAGGCATTTCTAATCCCTTTCATTCTTCAGTCAAGCTATAACCTACTGAATTGAAAATATAAGATGTCAGTGCTTTTCAATACAACAATAAATATTTTCTGGCATTTCTCTGGATTGAAGAAAACTTTGGTTTCCATGGATGCTAAGTATAGCTTCAAGTTGTTCAGCACCACAGCAACAAGACAAAGGAGAAAATCATTTAAAGCTGTTGAACTTTTAACATGGAATATAAAGGAAAAACAATGAATGCAGGCTTGGCGCATGATTGCTCTTCCTAGGAGCCTGACAGATCCTGACCAATCACTCCAGTGCCAAGGAATGTCCTTTCAAGACAATGCCACCAGGCAGGTTCATGTAAGAAGGAAAAGAAGGTTAAAAATGAACTAATGTTTTTATATCTTTTATTTAAACTGGCTATAGCCTCACCTAGGAGTAACGGGCTCTAAGCTTATCTCCTAGTTAATTGATGAATATCGTGTGAAATACTCAATAAGTTCACCAACAGTCATTTTAGTAGAAATTTGAAGACTTATTGGGCTGGCCCAGAGATGGTTATAGGATTAGGAAAAAACAATTACATTGTTTTAACAGCTCCCGTAAAATAGACTCATCCTGATGGAACAGTGTGGCATGCATAGAATTAATCAGCTCCTTAAGAGTAACAACCAAATCTCTTTTTTCCTGTTTGTATCTCCAACATTTGGCATAATGTCTGGCCCACAGTATGTGAACTTCAGTAGTTTTTTAGAAGTCAATTAAAGATATTTGCTTCTATAAAATAGCTAATAATGTATTGTCATAAGTCAACTGCTTTTGATATTCAAGGGATTGGTAATTAACAATCTATAAAATGTCCAGAGAAATATAATAAAAGCGGAAGTAAATTGTGAGCTGGAAAGTAGAATGAGAAGTCAATAAACACTTCACGTGAACTCCCTGTATGCTGGAAATGCACTGTAGAATCCTATGTAGAATATTATAGAAGAATTTTGCATCCTGAGTTAACCATTAAAGGTTACAATTGCATCAGATTAACTTTATACTCAATGGTGAAAATCCTTTTCCAGAAATACATGATAATACAGATTATATTGATTTGAATGTATCTATAATTGTGCTGTGGGTGGGGAGGAAGTCTCATTTCATGCACCATGTTTAATCCAACATTTTCCAGACTGGTATTTCCTCCTTCTGAATTATTTGATTTCTATTATTTGCCCTGTTGAAAATCTTTAAACACCTCTAAATTCTTCCAATTTATTTTAATGAGGGAAAACACAGTCACCTCGAAAACTAAGAGAAATGTGTGAGTTTCTACATATCTATTTATCTACTTATCTAATTTCTTAAGGTAAATTTCAAAACAGGGACATATGTTATCCATAGGAAAAATACACAGACCAGATTCATCTCTTTCCACACACAGTGAGTTTGCTTTCACACCTAAAGAATAGTGCTAGGCAGACAACCACATGTGTCTCATACTCTGTTTCAGGATTTAGGCAGCTTGGAATTTCAAATGATTGAGTTATTTTGGGGTTCCATGAAATTTATTATTTGATATGATAGATAGTAATGAGTAGTTCAATCTGAACATCCACAGCTACAGAAGAACTCATTAATTAATTTAAAAAATAAACTACCAGTGAGCTGAAATAACATTATCAGTGAATTGTTATGAATGCATAGAAAATCAGACTTTGAACACTCAAAGCAAGAGATGGGAATTCATATTTTATTAGGTTGGTACAAAAGTAATGGCAAAAACCACAATTACTTTTGCACCAATCTAACATAAGCAGAAATATTGTAAAAATGTCTGGTTCTCAACTACTGAATTAGGAGAATTTGGTTAATCAGCACCGCAATTTAATTTTTTTTTTTTTTTTTTTTTTGAGACAGAGTCTTGCTCTGTCACCAGGCTGGAGTGCAGTGGCAATCTCGGCTCACTGCAATCTCCGCCTCCTGGGTTCAAGCTATTCTTCCGCCTCAGCCTCCCGAGTAGCTGGGACCACAGGCGCGTGCCACCACGCCCGGCTAATTTTTTTGTCTTTTTAGTAGAGATGGGGTTTCATCGTGTTGGCCAGGATGGTCTCGATCTCTTGACCTCGTGATCCACCCACCTCAGCCTCCCAAAGTGCTGGGATTACAGGCGTAAGCCACTGCGCCCGGCCGCAATTTAATTTTTGATTGAACATATTGCCTCTTTTTTCCATACAAATGGAATATTTAAAGCAGCTAGCTAAGAATACAGTTGTTCACTTCAACTTCCCTTTCCCAGAGCTCCTTAAAGTTCAGCTAACCATAGTAAGAACCTAAGTTACTCCAATGGGACCTGAAAATATTTTCTAACAAAATAAATATTCCATTTCTTTCATTTTAATTCAAATATCATTAAGTGCCACAGCTGTCTAAAGTGCTACTGTCAGTATCAAGAGAATGCCTATTACCATTGAGTTTAAAATTGAGTAATGGGACACAGAAGGATACAATAAGAACCTGGATAGTGCCTTAGGAATTCAGAGGAAATTTCAACATAGAGAACAACTTAGAAAAAGCTTCAGAAAGAATAACAGTTGAACTTGACCTTGAAGAAGTATAATACACATTCTGACCATAAGCAGAACAGTGAACATGACGCAACCCTGTCTCTACTAAAAATACAAAAATTAGCCAGGCATGGTGGTGCATGCCTGTAATCCCAGCTACTCAGCAGGCTGAGGCAGGAGAATCACTTGAACCCAGGAGGCGGAGGTTATAGTGAGCCGAGATCGCGCCTGGGTAACAGAGTGAGACTCTCTAAATAAATAAATAAATAAATAATAAAGATGCTTGTTACCATGTAAGGCCACATTCCAGCTTGCTGACAACTGGCAGTTTTCTTTTAAGTGGGCTTCAACTACTTTTCCAGATCCACAGTGGGCAATTAAATTGTTCTCTTTTATTGACAATTCTTATCGGGTGATGGAGAGGACTCAGAACCCATTTGTACTTTTTTCCTGTTACTTACTATTTATTATTTGTTCCCGTAAACAGAATGTAAACTCCAAGGAAGAAGGATTTAGGATGCTTTTACTTGCACTATAGAAACCAAGTATCTAAAAGGATGTCTGATAAAGAGTATCTAAAATACTCAACTTTTGTTTTGTTTCTTACTGTGGTAAAAACATTTAACTTGAGGTCTACCCTATTAAACAAAGTGTTAAGGGTCCAATGCAGTACCGTTAGCTGCAGGCATGATGTACAGCAGATCCCTAGGACTGCGTATCTGTCATAACTGAGGTTGTATCCTTGTTGAAGAGTGACTCTCCTTTTCTCCTTCCCCCCAGTCCCTGGCAACTATTACCTACTCTCTGCTTTTATGAGCTTGGCTATTTTAGATACCATATATAAATGGAATCATGCAGTATTTGTCCTTCTGTGACGGGCTTAATTCACTTCACACAATGTCCTTCAGGTTCTTTCATGTTGCTACATATGACAGGATTTCCTTCTTTTTAAAGGTGAATAATATTCCATTCTATGTATATACTACTTGACTTTAACAGGTAGAATGCAGTGGAATGCCTCCTGAAAGAAGATCATAAAAGGTGATAGTTTCCCATTGTCTCTCTTTTGGAGCAAGCAATTTGAGATCCTGAAACCCGGCTACCCTGAACTCATCATGCTTACAAGACAGAACAGAGAGATATGTAGAGTATGCAGAGTCAGAGAGCTGCCCAGATTATTCCAACCCCAGCATTCAAGCTGTCCCAGATGATGCCAAGTGGAACAGATAATTCTCCTTGCCAAATCCTGCCTGAATCTTAGATTCCTGAACCATATCAATATTGTGGGTTTCTAATTTGTTTTTTAAGTGTGATTACATTATTTTTAGTAAATTTACAGACTTGTGAAACCATCACCACAGCTCAATTTTAGAACATTTCCAACACACCAGAAAGATCTCTTATCCCTATTTGCAGTCACTTCCTATTCCCCACCACAAGCACTGCCTCCAGCCTCAGGCAACTGCTGACTTTCTATCTATAGATTTGGATTTTGTGGACATTTCAAGTAAATAAAATCATACACTATGCTGTCTTTTGTCATTAGCTTCTATCAGTACACTTGATGCTTATGAGGTTCATGCATGTTGTAGCACATATTAGTACTTCATTGCTATTTATTGCTGAGAAGCATTGCATTTTATGGATACACCACATTCCTTTTATCTGTTCACCAATTGATGAACATTTGAATTGTTTTCCTGCTAGCTGCTACAAATGGTGCTGCTTTGAGTGTTAATATACATGTCTCTTTTTGGAAAGGTTTTTTCATTTATCTTTGGTAGATATCTAAGAGTGAAATGTCTAGGTTGTGTGGTAATTGATATTTGATATTTTAAGAAACTCTAAACTGTTTCTCAAAGTGACGGTATCATGTTATATGCCTATTAGCAATATATAAGCTTTCTCTAAGTTCTTGTCATTATTTGTCTTTTTGAACCTGTCTTTTTGAATGTCATTTTAAGCCACAATGTTGCTTCAGGAAGTTTTTACACAGCAATATATTTCAATGTTATCATTTCTAAAATATGATTCGCAAAGCATGGATCTTTATCTACATTGTTCACCAATCTAACCCAAACACCTAGAAATTTCCATATTAAAGGTGCCACCAATATCTAAGGATTGAATTTTAAAAACCAACCACGTCAAGTAGGAACTGCAATTACTGTTTATAATATTAAAGCTGAAGTACAGGTAACAAGGAATGTCTAAGTTAACTGATTTTTTTTCTCTTCTCCTAAAATTCACAGTACCAATGAATTTTAGAAGGCTGTATTATGACCACTTAAGTTATTCAAGCAAGCTACCTGTATGCATTATATGTAATACATATACTATATATTATGTATACATATACATAATATGTATTATATATATTATATGCATAATATGTATATATAATTGTATATATATTATATGTTACATATACAAAATATATATGTAATATAATTAACCAATTTAGATAAATTTAGAGTAACAGAACAGGTTGGATTATAAATGTATGTATATGCACATATATATGTGTATGCACACACACACACAAACACACACATACATACACACACACAGACATATGGGAAAACAATCTATTTCCCCTGGGAGTCCTTAACATAAGGCAAGCATAATGCACAGTCTCAGAAAGGAAGACATTGAAATGTCAACTGACAAACAAAACGTCACCATAGCTAACAACTGTCTGCCTCTTTCATGTTTGTTAGTCCCCTGTGGAGGAAACACGTATGGAAAAAATGCTCTTGAGAAGCCTTGAAAAACTTCAGCCAAGCAGGTCCCTGCTGATAACTCAGTGGGTATGCTCAACCAGAGGTCTAGGGAGACAACATACATTTAAAAGCATTTTAACCTGTGTGCCCGTGATACCCAGTAGTCTAGCCCAAGAGCACTTTTCCTCATAGCAGAAGAGAAAAGAGAAAAACCTCGAAGCCCAGAGGTGAATAAAAATTATTTATATGAAAAGCTTTCCCAAGGAAATATATAAACTGCTCAAATTACAAGCTCATATTAAAAAAAAAACTTGCGTGTATTCAATCTTTATCTTTTATAAAAGAAAAATTGGTGTGTTTTAATATTAAGAGGTAGAGAGAGATAGTTAAAACTCACAGTTGAATAATCAGGATACTAGACAAAATTTGAATATCCCTACCTCAGGATTACTGGAAAGGTCACTGTGATAAATTTAGAATAACAGAATAAGAAATCATAAAATTTATTTTGGGTTAATTTCCTTCCTTTAAGCAAGACTTAATCTAAACCATTCTATAAAGAGAATGGTCTTAAAATTTTCAAGAGAAAACTATCAATATTCATTGACAATGTAATCTATAATTTTACAACTTTTGGTCCAGATCTGCAAAGCATCAAGTGTAAAACAATAACTCAGGTAATTATTTTTTCAGTAAAACATAATTCAGAAGTGCTATCTGCAGAATTCTGGTTTAGCTAAATTACTGTTATATTTCCCATTACAAGTGGAAATTTTTTTTGATGTGTTCCTTAAAACAATAACTCACTAAACAAGACCTCAGGGACCTGGAAAAATGTTTGTGAGCTTCCCAAACTTTCCTTTGGCAGAAAGTCACTAAACACATTGGATAGAGGATGAATTTTTATAAAGGAATAGAAGCACATCTGGAAGAATCTAGCCAAAATGTGAAAATATGAGTCTGTTGTTGGAATCTTGGAATGGAACTAACATACAGTAACAGTAACAAAAATAACAAAAAAAAAACTATCATTCATTCAGCACTAACTGTATGGCAGGCCCTGTTGTAAGTTCTCACTTGATTACAATATTACAACCTTGAAAACATCCTCATATTATAGGGGCTTAGAAAGTGAGTTCATATCAAGCTCTATCTGACATCAAAACATATTCTTACCCACTCAACACCATGAAATATGGCCACTAAGTTGAAGCGGTAATTAATATCTAGAACTGAATTCATTTTCATCTACATGCTGACTAGCAAGAGGGCTCAGACTAACAAATAGTCATCAGCTGAGAAAAATATGCTCACCCCTATGGTTTGCAAATGGAATTAAATCTTCTGGTTTACAAAGTATACACAATTAGGGAGTTAGAATTTGAATCTCCAAAAGATGAATATGCATAAAGTTAGGCAGAATAAAAACATAGGCAAAAAGAAAAAACATCAATGAGACGAAATAAGCAAGTAATAAGCAGAGTTTGTTTTGTCCTTTATATTCTACAGTCATGGTACACCTATTTTTAATCCTCACCAGGCACTGTCAAGGTAGACAGACATCCCCTTAGGTCAGATTCCCCAGAACTGCAACGTGAGATGCAGATTTGTACGCAAATAATTTATTACGGAATTGCTCTGAGAAATCAGTGAGGGAGCAGAGGAAACAAGACATGGCTATGGAGCCAGCCACTCATGAACATGGTCCCAGGAAAAGTTCCTCAGAGCTGCTTCCACCTGACCCACAGGGAGTCTCAGGTGTGTCCCCACTGGAACAAGGAAGCCAACCTCCCACAATCTCACATCCATAATGAGTACAGTGATCCAAGGGGATATGGGTGAAGTCCCAGCAGTATTTGTTACAGCATCTTACCCTTATTTTAAAGAGGAGAAAGGAAACAGAAACTCAGCATGGTAGTAACTTTGTCCAAGGCCTGGGAACCCAACCCAGGTGTATTTGACATCAAAACTCATGCTCTTTCCAACACTCCATACCCTCCTGAAATTACTTCTCCACCTAAGTTGTTTGTTGGTCTAGTATTCTATTGCCCATGTTTTCTCTGCCAGTTCCTATAAATGGTATCAAAAGGCAGTCAATCACATGCTGACGGGATTTCACAAATCCCTCCTGATCATTTTTCAGTTTTGCCTGTAAGGACCTTTGCTGCAATCTGAAGTTCTTGACATCCAGTGCCTCGGGAACACAGTGTTACACTAAGCAAAGGAGCCCTTAAGCTATAGTCGACTCCTCAGAGTGTTGTATATCAGAATATTCCTTTACAGATAGTCTCAGGTTTAAAAAGCCTTGCAAGATTATGTGGAAAACAGTAGCATGGGGAGAGAAGTACAGTCTTAGGGACTGGATGTGTAAACTGCAGAGCTGAAGACTGGGAAACACACACAGTTTGGGAAAATGATGGCAAAATATCCAGAAAAACAGATTTTTTTCCCATTTTTAAAATGTGAGTTTGGGTCCCATCTAAACAAGCTAAAAGTTGAGACTTGATCAAGGTTGATTTGTTCTTTTACCACCAGTACTCACTGTGGGTGGGCAGGCTACTCTGCTTTTAAATTTCCTGTGGCTCTATTTCCACTTACATCCTTCATCTATCTCTAGGCAATCTGGGAACATCTATGCTCATTTATTTATATCTTCATAAATGTAAAACCTAGGGACCTATTTATCTAGTCATTGAAAGTCTATAAAACAGTAATGTGAAATGTAAAATATTCAGTGATTCTAAAGAGAACAAAATTCTAAATTTGACCTTATTTCCATGGGTCCATTCATCAATGACACTAAATATTATCAGCTTGATAACTGTACATAAATAAGGATTGAATCTCTGATGAGGGATTAAACTAAAATTACTTCAAAAGCAAGCACATTCAAGTCAATGTTTTATAAAACCTTGACTGAGTCATAATTTTTCTTGTCATCTTTTTCATAAAAGAAGATTTACACGTCCTATGATAGCACTAACCTTTTCAAAGAATGGCAAGTACACTTCATATATTTAAAGTAATTATGAATTATGGCTCCTAAATTATGATATCTAAAAAAATCAGAGAAATGTGGGAAGAAAGAATAACTCAAATGAAAGTAAAAAGTGACTTCATTCTATTTTCAACTATTTTTGTGTGTAACTCAGAAATATTAAAACATCTGATACTTTAGGTTAAGTGATTCTAATTTTCTTTATTTGTCATTATATGTAGGAATATAAACAAATTAGTTTATTCAAAGTTATTTATTGAATATCTACTCTGTGCCAAGTATAAGGTGTTTTATTGCACTAATGTTTAGGAGTTCACGAGGGAAGGCATGTGCTATGCCATGATGACTCTCACTTATGCAGGCATTTATCAAGTATCATCTCTAGTACTAGGACAGAGAAGTAAATCAGAATCATTGCCTCCCCTCTGGAACACACAGTCTTATTTGTGTATTTGTGTGTGTATGTGTCTGTGTGAAAGAGAGAGAGACAAAGAGACAGAGAGACAGAGAGAGGAACACAGATAACTGTAATACAGCACAGGAAAAGGTGGACATAAGATACAGATGGTCGTGGTACAGAGGAATAATGAACGCTACTCAGCGATCCGACAGCTGGGACTTAAAGGACGGAATGTCACAGCTGTGAGGGGTAGAGGTAGAACACAGTTTCTTACATGTTTGAGACAGCAGGAAAAGCATGTGCAACGATACGGAAGTACAAAAATGTAACTGTAAGTGTTTCAGTCCTGGCTGGAGAATGGTGTTGGACGGGAAGTCTGGGAGGGCACAGTTAGTCATGCTGTACAGTCTGGACTCTATCTGACAGAGAATTGGGAAATATTACAGGGCTTTAAACAGGGAACATTTTGTAACATTTGATCTGCAATTTTAAAAGATCATTCTGCAAGTATTATGGAGAATGGATTAGGAGAGAAGAGATTTTGAGTCAGAGAGACCAGTGAAGAGCCGACAAATAATGAAAACCTAAACTAGCAATAACAGTAATGAAGACAGCACATATTTCCAGAATAATCCTCTTGCTCCGACTTTTACACTAAGCATTTGAATGAAATTTCTTACTGAATTACTTTCAACAACCACAACCCTCCTTCCCCCTAACATTTACATTGTTAACCAGTGCCTTTTACGGAAGAGGAATTGAGACCAAAAGAAGTTAAGGAATTTGACTAAAGTCACAGAGCTGGTAAGTGATAGAGCCAAGAATCAAATTCATGGACACATTTGAGAAATTTTGATGAGGTACAACTGAAATAATTGGGTGGCTGATTAGTGCTAGGAAGTGAGAGGATGGAGGAGCTACAGCAACTACACCACAACCGGTCACTTTTCTTTTCCCTAATGTGCCATGATTATCAGGAAATGTGGGGAAGAAGAGTAATTATTTTTATATATATAAAGACAATCTAAAGCCTGACAATAATTATGACCTCCCTCAGGTAGCCTACATTGTCGGGAAAGAATAACTGCTACATCCAGGCTGTCGATTTCCAAGAGACACACAAGCTGTGGGAAACCTGTGTTTGTCTTGGCGGTTGTAACTCCTATCTTCCTTGTGGATGTATTCTTCTTCTAAGAGAAGTAGTAAGAGACCACATAAGAATTCTTCCACACATGCGCTAGATTCATAAGCCCAAGGAAAGATTTCTATCATTATTTTAAAAAATGGCAGATGAAAATTATTCCAGCAAATATCAAAGTGAGGATGCCAAACACCCCATTGGAAGGAATATATTTCACGTCCTTCACACAATTTATATTCCCAAACTCTCTACAGAATTAGAAGCTAAATAAAGAAGGAACATGTGTTATAAATTAGAGAAAAAGCAATGGTGCCATAACAGTGAATAAATTAAAACACTCTAGCAGTAACGTATACATTCCATATGTTTTATGAACATATATACTATGTTACTGTGTGGGCTTTTATGTCCACATATTTTTGAGAAACAATAATTTCTATGTTATTTGAGACTGTACAATAAATTGATAAATGTTATCAAGGTAAACTTAATTCACAGCCTGAAGGAAAACATGAACAATTAGAACACATTCCTTTGTAAACCCATGTCATCTATGTAAGAACTATTATAATTTCACTCGTATATCTACCCATAATTTAGAAATGTCCCTCTAATGGTCTAATAGGAAATTATTTCTTTCATATGCAATGAATTTTTGAAATAATACTCTTCATAAACCCTCAGTGAACACTGTTCCTTCAAGAAAACTACTTATTTACAGAGTCACAAAATAATTGAGTTGATAAAGACCATAAGAAACATCTAATACAGAATTTCCAAATCAAGTTACACGAAAAGGTTCAGAAAGATGAGTTTTCCAGGAATAAGGAATACTCTTGCCAGTTGTATGAGAAATTGAGTTATAGGAAGCTCAGTGTATTTCTTTACCAAAATCCTTTTAAACCATATTTTAATAAGGTAAGTAGCAAGGAAAATTTCCAAGAGGGGTGTAATATGTCCAGAGATGTTCCTAAATTTATTTGAACATGGAAGTTTTTAATTCTAGGAATAATGATCAATGTCAGTGTTCTCTGAAACATGGTTCAGAGAGCTAATCTTATCTCACTTCTTCATTTTATTCCTGACACTGAGGTATAGAGGGATAAGTGAAGCTTCTCAGAGTCATAAAATTCGATAATGAAAGAGTCAGGACTAGAAACCTATTTTCTAAACACCTCATCCAACTCTGATTTTTTTTTCCTGTGTAGTAGGGGTGGGGGGCATTATTTTTCCTAGGGCATATTATGTAGCCACTAAAATGACAACAGCTGAATTATCCAATACTACAATGAGAAAATCCTAACAATGGTCACCATTTATGAGTGCCCACTACATGCCAGATTAAAATCAAGGTCTCTAGCAACTTGTCTTTCCTTCTTATAACACTGCAGTGCAGTGAGGTACATATTATTTTCCCCATTTTACAGTTGAGAGAAGGGAGGGGCATTTGTAACTGGTCACACAACTTGAAGAGACAGAGAAGGTCTGGCTGACTCAAATTCCCTGCCCTTTGCACCTGACCACCCTGTCCTTCATCTGAAAATGTTATGCTTTTCAAAGCACTCACCCTGAATCTAGCTCCCCACTGAATTCCAAAAAAGTAGAAAGTGGATGTTCTTTCTGAAACAGCCACTTTTTCTTACTACAACAGCCATTTGGAATTCATCAAATATTGACTTTTCCATATTATAAAAGAAGCACCACTTTGGGTCCTTTTTATCTTATTAGATTTCTGGTTTTAAAACCCAATGGCCCAAGCCATTTTTTTCTGTTTAAAAGGTTAAAAATGAGCATTGAGTTATATTCTAAGTATTAAATTCAATAAGAACTAGCCAAGGTATTCCAGGTATAAATTCCCCAAAGCTAGTAAAAGTGATTTTAACTAAAGAAACTAAAGTGACTGAAGCACTGTCTAATCAACACAACAAAAAGTAACTATCTGATCTTTGACAAATCTGACAAAAACAAGCAATGGGGAAAGGATTCCCTATTTAATAAATGGTGTTGGAAAAACTGGCTAGCCATGTGCAGAAAGCAGAAACTGGAACCCTTCCTGACACCTTACACAAAAATTAACTCCAGATGGACTAAAGACTTACACATAAGACCTAACATCATAAAAACCCTAGAAGAAAACCTAGGCAAAACCATTCAGGACATAGGCATAGGCAAGGACTTCATGACTAAAACACCAAAAGCGATGGCAACAAAAGCCAAAATAGACAAATGGGATCTAATTAAACTCCAGAGCTTCTGCACAGCAAAAGAAACAATCATTAGAGTGAACTGGCAACCAACAGAATGGGAAAAAATTTTTCCAATCTACCTATCTGACAAAGGGCTAATATCCAGAATCTACAAAGAACCAAAACAGATTTACAAGAAAAAAACAAACAACCCCATTCAAAAGTGGGCAATGGATATGAACAGACACTTTTCAAAAGAAGACATATATGAACCCAACAAACATATGAAAAAATGCTCATCATCAGTGGTCATTAGAGAAATGCAAATCAAAACCACATTGAGATACCAACTCATGCCAGTTAGAATGGCAATCATTAAAAAATCTGGAGACAACAGATGCTAGAGAGGATGTGGAGAAATAGGAACACTTTTACACTGTTGGTGGGAGTGTAAATTAGTTCAACCATTGTGGAAGACAGTGTGGCTATTCCTCAAGGACCTAGAAATAGAAATTCCATTTGACCCAGCAATCCCATTGCTGGATATATATCCAAAGGATTATAAATCATTCTACTATAAGGACACATGCACACGAATGTTCATTGCAGCACTGTTTACAATAGCAAACACCTGGAACCAACCCAAATGCCCATCAATGATAGACTCGACAGGGAAATTGTGGCACATATACACCATGGAATACTATGCAGCCTTCAAAAACGATGACTTTGTGTCCTTTGAAGGGGCATGGATGAACCTGGAAACCATCATTGTCAGCAAACTGACACAAGAACAGAAAATCAAACACCGCATGTTCTCACTCATAGGTGGATGTTGAACAATGAGAACACATGGACACAGGGAGGGGAGCATCACACACTGGGGTCTGTTGGGGGGAAATAGGGGAGGGACAGTGGGGGGTGGGGAGTTGGGGAGAGAGAGCATGGGGAGAAAAGCCAAATATAGGTGATGGGGAGGAAGGCAGCAAATCACACTGCCATGTGTGAACCTATGCAACAATCTTGCATGTTCTTCACATGTACCCCAAAACCTAAAATGCAATAAAAAATTTAAAAAAAATAAAAAATAAAAATAAAGAAAGCATAGGTATTCAGTAAGTGTTTTGTAAAAAAAAGAAAATTTCAAGACAATATCCCTGATGAACATAGATGCAAAAGTCCTCAATAAAATACTGGCAAACCAAATCTAGCATCATATCAAAAAGCTTATACACCACAATCAAGTCAGCTTCTTCCCTGGGACGCAGGGCTGGTTCAACATATGGAAATCAATAAATGTGATCCATTACACGAACAGAACCAATGACAAAAACCACATGATTATCTCAATAGATGCAGAGAAGGTCATCAATAAAATTCAACATCCCTTCAAACTCAAAACTCTCAATAAACTAAGTATTGATGAAACGAATCTCAAAATAATAAGAGCTATTTAGGACAAACCCACAACCAATATCTTACTGAATGGGCAAAAGCTGGAAGCATTCCCTTTGAAAACCAGCACAAGACAAGTATGCCTTCTCTCACCACTCCTATTCAGCATAGTAGTGGAAGCTCTGGCCAGGGCAGTGAGGTAAGAGAAAGAAATAAAGGGTATTCAAATAGGAAGAGAGGAAGTCCAATTGTCTCTGTTTGCAGATGACATGAGTATATATTTAGAAAACCCCATTGTCTCAGCCCCAAATCTCCTTAAGATGATAAGCAACTTCAGTAAAGTCTCAGGATACAAAATCAATGTACAAAAATCACAAGCATTCCTATATACCAATATTATTTTCCACAAAGTTGCCATAACATACATTGGCAAAATAATAGTCTCTTCAATAAATGATGCTGGAAAAACTGGACATCCACATGCAGAAGAATAAAACTAGACTCCTATATCTCACCAGGTACAAAAATAAAATCAAAATAGATTAAAGAGAAATCTATGACCTCTGCTTATGAAACTACTAAAAGAAATCTTAGGAGGGAACTCTCTAGGGCACTGGTTTGTGCAAAGATTTTTTGTGTAATACCCTACAAGCACAGGCAAGCAAAGCAAAAATGGACAAATGGGATCACATAAAGTTAGAAGGCTTCTGCACAGCAAAAGAAACAATCAACAAAGTAAAGAGAAAACCCAGAGAACTGGAAAAAAATACTTGCATATTATCCATCTGACAAAGGATTAATAACCAGAATGTATAAGGAGCTCCAACAATTCTATAGGAAAAAATATAATAATTGGATTAAAAAATGGACAAAATATATGAAGAGACATTTTTCAAAAGACAAATGGCAAAGAGCTATATGAAAAGGTGCTCAACATCATTGATAATCAGAGAAACGCAAATCAAAACTACAGTGAGATATCATCTCATGCCTGTTAAAATGGCTTATATCCAAAACAGAGGCAATGATAAATGCTGGTGAGGGTGTGGAGAAAGGGAACCCTCATACACTACTGATAGGAATGTAAATTAGTACCACCACTATGGAGGATAGCTTGCAGGGTTCTCAAAAAACTGAAAACAGATCTATCATATGATCCAACAATCACACTTCTAGGTGCATACTCAAAAGAAAGGAAATCAATATATCAAAGAGATATCTTCACACCCATGTTTATTGCAGCACTGTTCACAATAGCCAAGATGTAGAGTCCAGCTAGGTGTCCATCAACACATGAATGGACAAAGAAAATATGGTACATGTACACAATGGAATATTATTCAGCCATAAAATAGAGTGACATCCTATCATTTGCAACAATATGGATGGAACTGGAGGACATTTTGTTAAGTAAAATAAGCCAGGTGAACAAAAACACACTTCACGTGTTCTCATTTGTTGGGAGCTAAAAATCAAAACAATTGAACTCATGAAGATAGAGAGTAGAATGATGGTTGCCCCATGCTGAGAAGGATTGTGGGAGTGGGAGAGTGGGGATGGTTAGTGAGTACAAAAATACAGGTAGATAGAATAAATAAGATCTACTTTTTGACAGCATAACAGTGAATCGTTAGTCAACAATAATTTATTATAAATCCAAAAATAACTAAAAGAGTATAACTAGAATTTTTGTAACACAAAGAAATGACAAATCCTTCAGGTAGTGTATACTCCATTTACCCTGATATAATTATTACACACTCTATGCCATACCAAAATATCTTATGTAGCCCACAAATATATATACTGACTATGTACCCATATTTTTTTTTAAATCAAAATCTTAGGAGTAAATTTACCCGAGGCAAAAGATCTGTATACTAAAAACTATAAAAATAGAAGATGACATAAATAAAAGATATCTGGTGTTCATGAACTGGAAGAATTAAGGTGTCCATACTAACTAATGTGATCTACAGATTCAATGCCACCCTACCAAAATTCCAATATCATTTTTTACAGAAATTGAAAAACAATCCTAAAAATCTATAGACCCAAAGAAAACCTTAAATACCCAAAGAAACTGAGCAAAAAGAACAAAGCTCAAGTCATCACACTACCTGATTTCAAAGTATATTACAAAGCTATTGTCATCAAAACAGCATGGTAATGGTATAAAAACACATAAATAGACCAATAAAACAGCATACAAAGTCCAGAAATAAACCCATGCATTTATAGTCAATTGATTTTTGACAAAGATGTCAAGAATACAAAATGGGAAAAGGACAGTCTCTTCAATAAGTAATATTGGAAAAACTGGATCTTCATATGCAGAATAATGAAATTGAACCCTTACATTTCATGGATCTTGAAGTGATTTTTTTTATGTGTGTTTAAATGAAATTCTTTATTTTCATTAATTTGCTTAAAGATTATACTTGTATTAGAGTTCTTTATTTTCTTCTCATAGGAAAATATCTTTGCAAGATAGTCTTAGATTTTTTCACTCAAATATTTATTGCTAGGTAACAATTACCTCAAATTTAATTGCTTAAAACAAAAAAAATAGTTCCTTTGTCCATGGTTCTTTGAATCAAGAAGTCAGGGATTGGTCAGTTTTTCTTCTTCATGAGGTGTCTTGGTGTCATGACACCTCATGACATGGGATGGCTGGAGGTCTAACATAGTCTCACACATATGGTGGCAGATTTGCTAATTCCTGACTGGAGACTCAGCACTCAGCTGGAGCTGTGATCAGAGACCTTGGTTTTCTTCACAGAGTTCTCTCCATGTGGCTGTCTGGGCTTCCTCACAGCACAGTGGCTGAATTCACTGAAGGTGCATTATAAGCAGTAAAAATAGAAGAAGAATAACTTTTAAGGCCCAACTTCAAAAGTCACAAAACATAACATTTGCCATTGATCACAATAGGTATTCTAGTGCGTATCCAGTGGTAGAGAAACTAGGCAAAGCCCTCACGACTAATCACCTCTTAAAAGTCCTACTCCCAATACCATTACTGTGGCAATTAAATTTTAACATAAGTTTTGGGGAGGACATCCAAACCATAGCAGTCACATTACAAAAGAGCATGTCAAATGGGTATGTGTTATGGTATCTATACCTGTCTCTCACTATATAAACCTATCTGTAAATATAGGTTTTCATTTATAGTTCCTGGCTTCTAACCCCCATAACCCTTGTTACAGTCTTTTTAAAATAACATTGAGTGTGTTAAACCTGAGGGACAGGCCTATGACCTTCTCCTTCCTGCCTTTCTCCTGCCCCAAAGCAGGACTCTACTCTTTCCCTGCCTTTCTAATTGTAAGTCTTAAGACCCTCCTCAGAGAGTCCTGCCCTATACCCTGGGGGAAGGTATGCTGATGTCATGAAGTTCCATAAAATCCCAAGAGAACTGAGTTCAGAGAGCTTCAGGATAGCTGACCATGTGGGGGTTCTTGGAGAGTAGTTGGCCCAGGGAGGGCATGGAGCTCCATGTTCCTCCCCTGTTCCTCACCCTACACAGCTCTTCATCTGTATCCTTTGTAGTATCCTTTATAATAAATCAGAAAATGTAAGTATGTGTTTCCCTGAGTTCTGTGAGCCATCCCAGCAAATTAATTGAACCCAAAGAGGAGGTCATGGGAACCCCAACTTGAACCCGGTGGGTCAGAAGTTCCAGAAGCTCAGACTTGAGATTGGTGTCTGAAGGGAGAAGGTGTATTCTTGTGAACTGAGAACCCAGCCTGTGGGATCTAACACTCTCTCCAGGTGTCAGAATTGAATTGGAGGACACCTAGCTGGTATCTGCTCCTTGGTGTTGAGGGGAGAAATTCACACACATATTTGATCATGGCAGTCTTTGTAAGATCTTTTAGGCCAACTGAGGACCCCATGGATGCCAGGTTAACCTCTGTGACCTGCAAGGACACTCCAGATGAGTTCCTGGAAAATCTGAAGTAACTGGAAGACCATGAAAAGAGGAAGAAATGATCAACCCCTGTGGTATCTACTTAACTTTAAGACATTCTCTATTGTTCATTATTCCTGCCCTAAATGATAAGGACATTGGACTTTGTAACCGACCTTAGTCAACCTTTGACCCCCTCCCAGCTTGCAAAAAGCTAACTCAAACCTGTAAAATCAACTCCTATCCCACCGCCCTTCACTGACTCTCTTTTCAGACAGCCTACCTGCACCCTGGTGAATAAACAGCCATGTTGCTCACACAAAGCCTGTTTGCGGGGTGGGCGGGGGGTCTCTTCATTCAGAGTATGCATTTTAACAGTCTTCTGTGTTGACTGTTGTGGTTGGTGTGAGCGTAGAGGAAAGATGCAGTATTCGAATAAGAGTGCTATTGTTGTAATGCTCTTTGAAAACACAGTCCACTCATGTTATCTAATGTTCTGCCTAGTTTAATAAAAACTTTTTATTATGAAAAATCTCAAAATACATAATAATAGAGAAAACAGTATAACATGCATCATGTATGTGGTGTTTTCTTAGGTTCTTTGTCTATTTGGCATACATTCCTTACAGGGCCAACTTTATTTTTGGAGATGAAGTCTTGCTCTGTTGCTCAGGCTGGAGTGCAGTGGTGTGATCTTGGCTCACTGCAACTTCCACCTCCCAGCTTCAAGCAATTCTCCTGCCTCAGCCTCCTGAATAGCTGGGATTACAGGCATGTGCCACCACACCCAGCTAACTTTTCTATTTTTATTAGAGACAGGGTTTCACCATGTTGGCCAGGCTGGTCTCAAACTCCTCACCTCAAGTGATCCACCCACTTCAGCCTCCCAAACTGCTGGGATTACAGGCATGAGCCACCACACCAGCCCAGACCCACTTTCTTTATTATATTTTATTTTCTGTGTTCTTGATACTCTGGCATTTGGGGGCCTTACATACTTGGGGAGAGACTGCCCCTCCCAAGACCTGTTAATTCTTTTTTTTTTTTTTTTTTTGAGATGGATTATTGCTCTGTCAACCCGGCTGGCAATCAGTGTGGCAATCTTGGCTCACTGCAACCTCCTCCTCCTGGGTTCAAGTGATTCTCTCAGCCACCCAAATAGCTGGCATTACAGGCGTCCACCACCGCACCTGGCTAATTTTTGTGTTTTTAGTAGAGACAGGGTTTCACCATCTTGGCCAGGCTGGTCTTGAATTCCTGACCTAGTGATCCACCCACCTCAGCCTCCCAAAGTGCTGGGATTACAGGTGTGCCACCATGCTGGCCCAAGACCTGTTAATTCTTAAAGGTCCTAAACAACCTACTTGGGAACATGACTCTCATATGCAAACCGACCATCTCTTTATCTCTCATGCATTGAGCCAATATTTCTCCTGCTCAAAATCATCCCAAGGCAAGGTACCAGTCAACTAGAGACCATCTCTATAGCTCAGAGCCCACCAGAATTATTCAAACTGACCAATCTTTAGCTGTTTACTCTGCCATACTTTGCCTTTTCCACGGAAACCCCAAATAAAGGCTCTTGGCTACATTTTTCTCTTGCTCCTGTCTTCTGCATCCTGACCACACTGATGCTTCCCCTATGGCCCTGTGTGGCATGACATGCTTGCTCCTTTCAGAAAATTAAGTGATAAAAATCTTTGAATGGTTTTAGCCTTTTTGGGACAGCACTTAGTCATCTCCATAAATTAAAATCCCTTGGGTACAAATGAAACAGTATGTATCTATCACCCAGTTTCAAAAATTCAGCAGTTAGCAACTCATGGCCAATATTATTTCATCTAAATACCCACATCCTTTTCTACCCCTCCCCTAAAATATTTAGAAGCTAATTCTGAGTCTCATATAATTTTATCTGTAAATATTTCTGTATGTGTTTATATATGAATATATGTATACATGCATACTTTTTCTTCAAATATCTCAATATTATCTCAGCAAATAATTTTTAAATATCAGAAATATTCATACAAATATTTTCAATTGTCTCATAAATATAATTTTTAAAAATTGTTTTTTGTTTAAATTAGGTCCAGGCTGGGCATGGTGGTTCATGCCTATAATCCCAGCACTTTGAAAGGCCAAAATGAGGCGGGAGGATTGCCTGAGGCCAGAAGTTCAAGACCAGCCTAGGCAACATAGTGAGACCCCCATCTCTACAAAAACAAAAAGTAGCTAAGTGTGGTGGCACACACCTGTAGTCCCAGCTACTCAGGAGGTTGAGACAGGAGGATTGCTTGAGCACAGGAATTAAAGACTTCAAAACCACCTTTGCAAAACTATGACCGAGACAGTGAAAGAGATCTAACTTAATTAACTCTATCCTTGTTCATTCCTGGGTGAAGGCTAAACTAACTTTGAGAGAAACTTAGTTTATAGTTTAAAACAAAGTCCTTTCCCAAAGCAGACCTCCTTCTTGCCTGGGGATTAGATTGCCTTTGTAGGAGTAACATTGGACATAAGATTAGAAATCATGGTTTAGGAGTCATGCAGCTGGAAGCTATAAAATCCTGACTCTCCCTAAGTTGCTCCTAAGATCAATGCTGGAGATATTTCATAGATCCTGCACTTGATGGATCAGCTGGCACCACCTAGATCAATAAAATGGCTCATCTGATCTTGTGGCCCCTTACCCAGGAACTGACTCAGTGCAAGAAGACAGCTTCGACTCACTATGATTTCATCTCTGACCAGCACTCCAGACTCACTGACTTCTCCTCCACCCACCAAGTTATCCTTAAAAACTCTGCTCCCTGAATGGAATGCTCAGGGAGACTGATTTGAGTAATAATAAAACTCTGGTTTCCCACACAGCCAGCTCTGCATAACTTACTCTTTCTCTGTTGCAATTCCCCTGTCTTGAGAAATTGGCTCTGTCTGGGCAGTGGGCAAAGTGAACCCAATGAGTGATTACAGTGAACTGTGATTATACTGCTGCACTCCAGCTTGGGCGATGGAGAAAGACCCTGTCTCTGTAAATAAATGAATAAATAATAAATAAGGATTCAAATGAAGTCTACACATTATAACTGGTTGATGTGTCTTTCTATTCTCTTTTTAAAATATAGGTTTCTTTTTAAATTATTTTTATTGCAGATTTCTTCTTTCTCTCTCTCTCTCTCTCATATTGTTATTAAAGAAACCAGATGGTCTCTTGTAGAGTTCCAACTCCCCTCATTCTGATTATATTTCCATAATGCCATTCAACATGCTCCTTCACCCCTTTATTTTCTGCAAATTCTTAGTTAGATCTAGAGCTTTATCAGATTTGAGTTTGGTATTTTAGCAAGAGTTTGTCTCACTTTCAGTGATGTTAGCAGCCACTGATGATTATTGCCTAGATCTATTCATTTATTAGGAGTTGCAAAATAGTGATATCATAATTCTATTATTTATCAGCTGGAATACCTCTGTAAAGCAAATCTTTTTGACATCAGTTATTTGCTTTTCCTGATATATAGTCTATTTTCAAAATAATGATGAAGTTTTAAGAAATATTATTTTGAACTTATATATTTAAATATATTGGATTTGCTTCAATTCATTGAAGTTATTAACCTTATTGATGCTCAAGGCCCAAAGTCAACAGGACAAGCTGATCCCTGAATTCTTTTATCAAGTATCTAGTAGTCTTTGATAACTTCATTGCCTTCTGCTTGACAAGATGCTGCAGGCTCATCAATGCTTTTCCTGTTTCAGAATGAAATCACCCATCTATCCAAGGAGCACTAGTTCCTTTCATAGGAAAATGGTGCTAAGACACCATGTTCTGTGTTTTAAGGGTGCTTATTGACACTAGGCTTGTTGTTTCTGAAATTTTGTAGTAGACATAATTAGAAAACTAGAAAAAATTTAAATATTTTTTAAAAAACAGATGAGTTCATATTGATGTTTTTAATTCAAATTCTGGACTATAGAGATTTTACTTAACCTCCTATAACTTAATGTATATCTTCTTCTATGCAAAAAATCTCTTATGCCAACATACTCATTTGCTTTTGTATACTACAACAATAATAATATAAATTTAGCTACACATACTATGATTAATAAAATAATGTCAGACCTTTTGTTGCAGGTCTTTTGTGCTTAGGCTGTGTTATTTGAAAGATATAAAGTCAAATTACTGTGTTTTAAATCACTTGACATAGTTCCTCCATGTATGTTTATGTTACTAAACTACATATGTCAGACTCATTTGTTTCTTGAGGTTTTTTTTTTTGAGACAGGATCTCACTGTCACCCAGGCTGGAATGCAGTGGCACGATCATGGCTCACTGCAACCTTGACCTCCTGGGCTCAAGTGATTTGCCTGCCTCAACCTCCCAAGTAGCTGGGACCACAGGCATGCACCACCATGCATGGCTAATTTTTCTAATTTTTTTTTTTTTTTTTGTAGAGATGGCATCTCTATCATGTTGCTCAGGCTGGCCTTGAACTCCTGGGGTCAAGTGATCCTCCCACCTTATCCTCCCAAAGTGCTGGGATTATAGGCGTGAGCCACTGCACCTAGCCACTTGATTTTCCCTCTCAAATTTATTTTTGTCTTATAATTATGTAAAATATTTACATACTTCCAAAATCAACTGTATATAGTAAGGAATTTTCAAAGAAATTCATTTTCCATTTCTGTCCTCTCCACTCTATTCTCTTTTTCTGTTGTTGGTAACCATTTCTGTGGTTTATGATGCCTTTCATTTTCTGTTTTTTAAAAAATAGACTTTATTTTTTAGAAAGACTGTTCTTTTTTAGAGAAGTTTAAAGTTTATGGTAAAAATGAGCTGAAGGCACAGTTATTTCCCATATCTTCCTTCCCTACATTTGCATAGCCTCCCACACTATCAAAATCTTGCACCAGATTGGTACATTTGTTTTAATCAATAAAACTATTTTGACCCATTTTCATGCAAAGTCCATAGTTTATGGTATGGTTCACTCTTGGTACCTTCTATGCGTTTTTGATGTAGAATGACATGCACTCATCATTTCACTCAGGACAGGAATGTCATACAGCGAAGTTTCACTGCCCTAAATATTCTCTGTGCTCTATTTATCCCTCTCCATCTACCAACTTCTGGTAACCACTGAACTGCTTATTGTCTTCACAGTGTTACTTTTTCCAGAGTTTTATATAGTTGAAATCATACAGCATATAGCCTTTTCAGATTAGCTTCTTTCCCTTAGTAAATTACACTTAAGTTTCCTCCATGTCTTTTCATGTCTTGATAGTGTACTGCTTTTTAATGCTTATTCTGTTGTCTGAATGTACCAAAGTTGATTTACCCATTCACCATTGAAGGACATCTTAGTTGCTTCCAAGTTTTGGCAATTATTAATAAAGCTGTTATAAACAGCTGTATGAAGGTTTTTGTATGGACAGGACTTTGGGTCTACCCTTTCATATTCTTAGCAGCAAGGAATGAGAATTCCTGTTGCTCTACATTCTCACCAGAATTTGTTGTTTATTCCTCACTTTCATAAATGTTAGCATATCATGAACATTCCTTTTAAAACTTGGATTATCCTAGAGATCATAGTATCTAGAGATATTACTCATTCCTTTTTATAGCTGCAAAGTACTCCATTGCATTGATGTAGGATGATTTTACTTAATCCTTCCCTATTGATAAACATTTGGATTGTTTCTAATCTTTGCTATTACAAATAGTACTTCAGTGAATTCCTTGGGAACCTATCTTTGTGAATTTTTGCCAGTATATCTTTGTAGGAACCAATCTTTGTAAATTTTTGCCAGTATATCTTTGTGGTAGATTCCTTGAAATGGGATTGCTAATTATGCATAATTTTGTCATGTATTTGCAAATTCCCCTCTACAGGAGTACTAACATTTTGTATTTCCATAAACAGTGTATTAGTGTGCCTGTTTCATCACAGCTTTGTCAACAGAGTATTTTATCAGACTTTTGGATTTTCTCCAATCTGATAAGAAAGAAACAATAACACAGTGAAGTTTTAAATTGCACTTCTATTGTTATGACTTGGTGTAAAATATTTTCTTACATTTAAGAGCCATATGCATTTCTTTTCCCTGTGAGCTCTGTTCATATTTCTAGCTCATTCTAATTTCATTTTTTTCTTTATTTTTAAAAGTTTTATATATATTTGAAATATTAACCCTTTATCTGTAACACTTGTTGGAATTTTTTTCCCAGTTGGTCATTTGCCTTTATTTTTACCTGTTTTAACTGTTCCATTTTAAATTATTATCTAATCAAATTTATTATTTTAATTGCTTCTGGAGTCATAGTTTTCCCCACTTTCAGGCTATAGAAAAATTCAATTGTGTTTTCTTTTAGTACTTATATAACCATAAGAGTGGCTAGTTTAATGGGTCGTGAGCAGAAACTTTTAAAATAAAATACAGTAAAATAGAATAGAAAATATGAAAATACAGTAAAATAGAATAGAAAATATTATGTGCATGAATTGCACACAAGAAAGTAAGTATTAAAAGAGCTTGGAAGTTTTCACTCCTATACTAACAATAAGAAAATGGAACTGAACAAACTGAAAATCAACTCTTAGATTCATCAAAGAATTGATGGGAAAAGGTAAATTGTTTTCCCGCAAAACTAAAGGGACAGACAGGTAGATACAGAGAGTCACAGTTTACCAGGAGTAGAAACTCAACAAGAGAAGCTAGAAGCTGGAGCCAGTATTGGTAGGTACATTTTAAACTGTAATTGATGAATTGCTGGCAGTTCAATGTAGACTGGTTTGAGTTAAAAATTTCAAGCGTCCAATGTTAAGGGGACTCCCACACATTTTTGTGTTTTACTTCCATGGAGCCCTATCATGTTCTCATTGTAAAGATGGATGAAAAATCCCCTCATGTAGGAAGAGGGAAGAGTAATTGTTTTGAAATACATTCAGAGTTCTGTGTTCCTCTTAACAAAGCGTACCCTCAAGGGAAGCTATATACCAGATCCTAACTGGCTGGGGTTTTTCTAAATCATAACGTAAATGGGGGAAGGAACTATTCAACTCAAGCTCAGTGTAAGACAAACTTAATCATAGGACTCAAATGCTTTCCCTCCTTGGGGATTATAGCTAAAAGAACTGTAAGTCTCAGGCCCTACTGAAGGAGTCTCTGAAAACTCAAAGACAACAGGGGAGGCAAAAGCAAAGACACTAAAGGAAATGTCAACCTCTGGCTCCACAACTACAGTAAACAGTAAACACAGCCTAACTCCTAGCTAGATAAATATAAAGTGACTATTGTTTTATAACCATTTTAAATTCTTAGTATATATTAATATAGACATAGTTATGAATGTGTGTATTGGGTTGTGACTTAAAGTGTATTTCTTACTATGGATCACATGTAGAAAGCTATTGGCTCACTATAGATCCAATGTAGAAAGCTATTGGCTTAAAGAATTGTGGCTATGCTCTGTCTAGAACCAAAACATACTAGTACCTACAAATTTATTACCTATTCAAGCAAATAAAGAATGTATTCCATGTCAGTGAAGACATGGACAATGTATGTTCCTGAAACTTACTTTATTATTTTAATTCATACAATGGGATATCATAGTCTGGTATTTCTCAACCAGAACTTATTCAAACTCCTCAAATCAAGGCAAGTCCTTAATGTCCCAGCAATGCTTCTTTTTAGCTGACTGTGACATCCACTCAGGTAGTAAAAGATACCAAAGATGTTAGCGACCCTGTGACCCCGACAGACAGACTTACCCTCATCCTCCTTGTACCAGCCATAGTCTCTGTAACCCCACTGTCTCTGAAGCATACAGAAGTTTTCAGGCATAAATATTCACATAACTTACATATCCTTTAGCACTAAGCCTCTCAGCAATTTAGTATCCTTAAGATACTAATGTAGTTACTCTCTTGTACTGTTTACCTATGTCTGCGCCTTTGTTCTTGCTCTTAGATCTCACTCATCTGTAAGATCAAGTTCCTCTTAAGTCAAACTCCCCTATGAGATTGTAAAGATTTCTATGTAGCCCTCCTTTTATCTATCTGTCTTTAAGTGTCCAAAGACTTTATTTCCAGAACTATTCTTTTTAACACAAGAATTATGTGCCACCATGAGTTTATTAGTTAATCATTTCACAAGCATGAATCTTGACAGACTTGCTCTATTACGAACTCTTGGAATAGATGGTCCTTTTTAAAATACTCTTCAGTAGTAAATAGATTGGCATACAGTTGGTACTCAGTACATACTTATTCAATAAGTGGATTCATTGACATTTCAATATATTAATTCCTTTTTCTTTTTTTTTTCTGAGATAGAGTTTTGCTGTTGTTGCCCACGCTGGAGTGCAATGGCGTGATCTTGGCTCACTGCAACCTCCGCCTCCCAGGTTCAAGTGATTCTCCTGCCTCAGCCTCCAGAGTAGCTGGGATTATAGGCATGTGCCACCATGCCTGGCTAATTTTGTATTTTTGGTAGAGACAGGGTTTCTCCATGTTAGTCAGGCTGGTCTCAAACTCCTGACCTCAGGTGATCCATCTACCTCAGCCTCCCAAAGTGCTGGGATTACAGGCATGAGCCACCGTGACCAGCCTCAATACATTAATTCTTTAACAAGGACAGTTGTAGACATACATATGTTAATCTCTTTTCATTTCTATTATTTTTATGAATATGATGAATTATTTACAAGACTACAAAACTAGCAATTCATGAGACGGGACTAGTACTTATAACCATGTCTTTCTAGAATTTTAAAATAACTGATGATGCTAGCACTCACAATTGGAAAAACATTTAGAAAGATGAATAATGAGGTTAGTCACCCTGTAGTCAGACGATAGACCTTCCTATGTAAGCTATTTAGACACTTCCTTCTGCATGTGGAGTTTCTAATTAACTCCTGAACTCATAATCCCCTGGGGTGTTGCCACAACATCCATCAATTCAGTTCTTCTCTCAGTGATGCACGAATATCATTCAAAATATATTTCTAAGTATAAGTCCTTTGTCATTTTTCCACCTAAAAAGTAATCTTTATTACAGGATGAAGAAGAGTCAAAGAAAAAACAATATACAATTGAGTTCCATGCCAGGTGCAACTTTCTAAGACTCAAGTTGTATACATTAAGCTGTCAAACTCAACCATTCAACTTTGGCAATTCTTTTTGATTTTTCATCTGCAGGGCTCTTCCTAAAGTATAAACATCTTTGGAATCAATTATCCGTCTTCTAATATATACTGGTATTTCTTTTAGATTTTGGGTCCATAGATACTTCTTAATTAGTTGGGCTTTTTATTTTTTGTTTTATTTTCCTTAAAGAAAGGAAAGGCACCTGAACATCCTATCAAAATCTTCTGTATTCCATTAAGTCTAGGGTCACTCCTTTTGACTTTAGGTTGAAACTGCTGCTTAAGTAGCCAAAGAACCAAGCAGCTCAACTAGTATCTCCATAAATTCTACCTACAAGTAATTCTGATTCAGAATTTATTTAGTTATGTCCATTCAGACCCTTAACTGGTTTTGTATATAAACCAAGCATTTTTAGAGACACTATAATTCTTCGTTTTTTATTTTCAACAACAAATTCATTCAGGACTTGTGTTAGTCAGCTTTTTCTGTAGTAATAAACAACCTTAATATCTCTGTGACTTATAGCAACAAACATATTAGTTGCTCAAGTTTGAGAGGGTGGTAGCTCTGCCCAGTTTAGCTGAGCTTGGCTCAAGTTTGAGAGGGTGGCAGCTCTGCCCAGTTTAGCTGAGCTTGGTTCAAGTTTGAGAGGGTGGTAGCTCTGCCCAGTTTAGCTGAGCTTGGCTCAAGTTTGAGAGGGTGGTAGCTCTGCCCAGTTTAGCTGAGCTTGGCTCAAGTTTGAGAGGGTGGTAGCTCTGCCCAGTTTAGCTAAGCTTGGTTGAGTTAGACCTTGGCTTCATGACAAGTATCTTTTCATTCCATAATCCAGGCTGAAGGAGTAAGCCACTGTCTTGGATAAGCTGTTCTCATTCTGCAGGGCAAAATCAAGAGAGTGACCACTAAGCTGAGTGAAATATGCAAGCACCTTTAAAACTTCTACTCAGATATTCTCGTGGCCAAAGAAAGTAGTATGACCTAGGCCAAAGTCAGTGGGGCAGGAAAATAGATTTTGCTCACAATGAAGGACAACAAAGGTATGGAGGGAATGAGTATTTGTGAAGTAGTGAAATCTACCACAACCTTCTTTCTTCTTAACAAATGTTCACTTCCTTCCTGTAAATAAAATGTAATCACTTTATCCCGAAGATCCAAAGTCACATCTAATCACAGCATCTAACTTGAAATCCAGGATCTTGACAATACCTCATGCTCAAATGTAGTTACACAATGGTGAAAATTCCTATTCCAAAGTCCTATGAACTAAAAGACTTGTAATTTGCACCACATATACACAACATAAATTGGGGGAACCTGTAAAAAAGTCCCATTTAGGAAGAGGAACGATGGGAGAACCCAGCAGTTACTGGGTGAACAGCAATTCTGGATTCCCACTGAGCTATTTTTTAGCAGGTCCACTAACCTAGGAGTAGGAAACTGCTTCACCAATCCTCAGTTTTGTTTTCTGAAAGCAGTTTCAGAGTTGATGATTTTTTGTGGCTCTTGGCATCACCTTCTGGGATATATTTCCTTTCCCAATATGCTTTTTAGGAGAAAATGCACTTCTTAGAAGATGAGTGCATTTGGCCTGCGAATAGAAAGTCGAGGGATCAAGGGTAGTTTTACTGCTCAGTCATAAGTTAATTCAAAGTAGCAGCACTTTGGATACTGCAAATCTGTTAAAAACATTGTTTGTTTCTTTAATATCTTCATTTCTTGTTAGCTCCTCCTGCCAGTAGCCAGATCCACAATCAGAAGACATTCCTCTAGATTTAATTACATGTAATTTGTACTCTATTGGCTTCCTTTGGGCCAAATCTATATTCTCTTTATCCTGAGCCATATTATACAAGTGAAATTATTTACTGGGGACTACTTTGAAAGAATCAGAGGTCTTAATGAATGGTATGGTGATCACAGTCTTTATTTGTTCTTTGTCCTCAAGATTGGGTATTTATTATTATTGATGTTATTATTATTAATTGGGTATACATTCCTTAATAAGATAAAAAGATTAACTTTATATTATGAGGGATGCTAATAATGTTTTCATAGGTACTTTACAATGAACTTTGCACAATTGCTCATTTCCTTTTTCTTTTAAAAATTTAATTTTTTACTTTTTCTCTCACCTCTTTGAATTCTATGCTCTCGCTTTCTGATCCCTATAATGGGCATCTAAAAGCTAATAGATAATAAAGGTGTCCACTTCTCTCAATATTTGCTTTAAACTTTATTTGAAATTATCCCTAAAACTGCTCACATATTGCTCTGGTACTTTCATATTCAGAATTTGTTCAAGTTGCCAAATTTCTGATGTGCTTTGAATTCAGTAAAAATCATTAAAATTTTTTCATGTAAGAAATGTACACATAACTAGAAAACAACTAGCCATGCCCTGTCTTGGTCTTTGCACTGAAGTGTGTCATAATTTGAAAATAGTTCTCTGACCAGAGATGAGAAACACTTTCAATTCTGTCTCTGGATTTTAGATTCTCCTTTTCCCTTCCATTCTCATTTGCAAATAGGCCAATTCTTTTTTGAGCTCCTCTTTCTTATAGTGCATAAAAAGCAATTTTGGGCTACCAACACTCTGTCTTAAAATTTCTTTGCCTTTCAATTTACCTCAGGTGACAGTTTTACCAAAATTTTCACCATTGCATAGTACAGGTATAGGTTGTCATTTTTTCAGCCTCTTGAAACATCTAGGCTTCTATAACAGCCATGGTGTGAATACCATATATTTTAGTTTCGTTGTTGTTGTTTCTGAGTTGTTGCTGTCACAGTATTTCCTTATTTTTAAGTACTATATTTATTAGTCAACTTCTGTTGTGGCAACAAACAATCTCCAAATGTCAGCAACTTACAGCAGCAAATAGTTTGTTGTTCATGTTACTGGACTCTGCGGGGTTCTCCTTGGCTCAGCTTGCATTATGTGTCTTCACTGTCTGAACTGAGTCTGAGGAGTAGCCACTAATGGAAACATGTTTTTCTGACTGTGGGAAGCAGAGAGAACAGGAATGTCAGACCATGCAAGTGCATCTCAATCTTCTGCCCAGGTATGTTGCAGACCTGCTCACATCCCACTGATTAAACCAAACCATAGGGTCACACACAAAGTTAATGGGTGAGGGGAACATATACTGACCTTTGGACAAAAAGAAGAATAACTACTAAAAAAAATAAAATATACCATAACAAATACTTATTGAAAAGCAACTGTGTACCTTCCAGCTCTTAATGCACTCTGTAAATAAAAGTGTCTCTGATCTCAGAAAACTCAATCTAGTGGAGAATTCAGCTAAGTAGAGAGGCAATTATAATGCAATGTGAGGCATGTACAGGAATCTATGCCATCTGATTCAGAATTGAGGCATAAGGGAAGGCTTCCTGCAGGAAGAAGTAATTGAACTGAACCCTGGATAGTGAATAGGAGTTGAGAAGCCATAGGCAGGAAGAGGGTTCCCAGCAGCTCAGCGTGAGTTAAGCCTGAGGCCAAGATGAAGCATGAGGAAACCTAAAACATTTTGGTGTGGTCAGAGTGCAGAGACCAACCCTGTCAAATACAGAAAGCATATTTGAGTATTTCATATTTGAAAGATAAACATTGGGTTTAAAACTGCTAAGTCAGAAGTCCCATAAATAGTTTCATGGGGCCAGGTGTGGTGGCTCACGCCTGTAATCCCAGCACTTTGGGAGGCCGAGGCAGGCGGATCACGAGGTCAAGAGATTGAAACCATCCTGGCCAACATGGTGAAACAACCTCTCTACTAAAAAATACAAAACTTAGCTGGGCATGGTGGTGCACGCCTGTAGTCCCAGCTACTCGAGAGGTTGAGGCAGAAGAATTGCCTGAACTCGGGAGGCGGGGGTTGCAGTGAGCCGAGATCACGCCACTGCACTCCAGCCTGGCACCTGGCAACAGAACAAGACTTTGTCTCCAAAAAAAAAAAAAAAAAAAAAAAAAAAAAGCACTCTGGCACTGTTTTTACAAATTTTACACGTATTTTTTAAAGGGTTTTTAAAAAACCGTTAATGGGACC
>CAUYLG010025113.1:0-35418 GCA_963573385.1 Cacajao melanocephalus | reverse complement strand
GAGTGGCTGATACTGGTTGTTCCTTTCTATGTTTAGTGCTTCTTTCAGGAGGTCTTGTAAGGCAGGCCTGGTGGTGATGAAATCTCTGAGCAATTGCTTGCTTATAAAGGATTTTATTTATCCTTCGCTAATGAAGCTTAGTTTGGCTGGATATGAAACTCTGGGTTGAAAGTTCTTTTCTTTAAGGATATTGAATATTGGTCCCCACTCTCTTGTAGCTTGTAGGTTTTCTGCTGAGAGATCCACTGTCAGTGTGATGGGCTTCCCTTTGTGGGTAACCCAACCTTTCTCTCTGGCTGTCCTTAGCATTTTGTCCTTCCTTTCAACCCTGGTGAATCTGACAAATATGTGCTTTGGGGTTGCTCTTCTTGAGGAATATCTTTGTGGTGTTCTCTGTATTTCCTGGACTTGAATATTGGCCTGCCTTGCTAGGTTGGGGAAGTTCTCATGGATAATATCCTGAAGAATGTTTTCCAGCTTGGATTCCTTCTCTGCATCACATTGAGATACACCTATGAAATGTAGATTAGGTCTTTTCACATAATCTCATATTTCTTGGAAGCTTTGTTCATTCCTTTTTACCCTTTTTTACCTAATCTTGCCTTCTCATTTTATTTCACTCAATTGATCTTCAATCTCTGATATCCTTTCTTCTGCTTGGTCGATTCAGCTATTGAAACTCGTGTATGCTTCACGAAGTTCTTGGGTTTTTCAGCTCCATCAATTCATTTATATTCTTCTCTAAGCTGTTTATTCTCATTAGCATTTCGTCAAATCTTTTTTCAAAGTTCTTAGTTTCTTTGCATTGGGTTAGAACATGTTCTTTTAGCTCAGAGAAGTTTGTTATTACCCACTTTCTGAAGCCTGCTTCTGTCAATTCATCAGACTCATTCTCCATCCAGCCTTGTTCCCTTGCTGGTGAGGAGTTGTGATCCCTTGGAGGAGGAGAGGCTTTCTGGTTTTTGGTGTTTTCATCCTTTTTGCACTGGTTTCTTCCCATCTTTGTGGATTTATCTACCTGTGGTCTTTGTAGTTGCTGACTTTCCGATGGGGTCTCTGAGTGGATGTCCTTTTTGTTGATGATGAAGTTATTTCTTTCTGTTTTTTAGTTTTCCTTTTAACAGTCAGGCCTCTCTGCTGGAGGACTGCTGGAGGTCCACTGCAGACCCTGCTTGCCTGGGGATCTGCTGCAGTGGCTGCAGAACAGTGAGGGTTTCTGCCAGTTTCATGTTCTGTTATCTTTGTCCCAGAAGGATACCCACCAGATGTCAGCCTGAGCTCTCCTTTATGACATGTCTCTTTCAATATACAGGGATCAGGGAGCTGCTTGAGGAGACAGTCTGTGCTTTATAGGAGCTCAAGTGCTGAGCTGTGAGCTCTGTTGTTCCGTTCAGTGCTGCTGGGCAGGTATATTTAAGTCTGCTGCAGCAGAACTCATAAGGACCTTTTTTTCCCAGGTGCTCTGTCCTGGGATGGTGGGGCTTTGTTTATAAATTCCTGATATGCTACCTTTTTTCAGAGATCCCCTTCCCAGCAAGGAGGTAGCCTAGTCACAGTCTGCCAGCAGAGACGTTGCTGAGCTGCCATGGGCTCTGCCCAGCTGCTGTATGAACTTCCCTTCGGTTTTGTTTATAGAGGTATAGTTAGAACTGCCTCGGTAATGGTGGTCTGCCTCAGTAATGGTGGACTGTCTCTGTAATGGCGGACTGCCTTGGTAATGGCGGATTACCTTGGTAATGTGTCAGTAATGGTGGACTGCCTCAGTAATGGCAGACTGCCTCAGTAATGGCGGACGCCCTTCCCCTCACAGAGATGGACTGTCCTAGGTCCAGCTGTGCTTGCTGTGAAACTCTCAATCCAGACCATTTCAGATTGCTGGTCTTTGTGGGGGTGAGACCCGCCGAGCCAGATCACCTGGCTCCCTGTTTCAGCCCCTTTTTTTGCAGTTGAATGGGCCACTCTGTCTCCCAGGCATTCCATGTGCCAGTTGAAACAGCCACCCAGACTTGTGTGAGTTTTTGTGCAGAGACCCACTGCGCCGGCTAAAACAGCCATGCTGGAGACTTGTGGCACTTTTCCACCGGGTAATCTCCTGGTCTGTGGGCAGTAAAAACTTGTTTGGCAATGAGGTGATCACTCACCCTCTGAGTTCTCACTGGGAACTGCACTCCAGAGCTGTTTCTATTCGACCATCTTGGATCGTCTCCCTTTTCTGACTTTTTGATTTCTTCATTTAAATTTGAGAATATGCTTTCTATCTTGAGGGAAGTTAATCCATTAAGTTTTTATTGTTAGCTCTGACATATAATAATATATAACTCCAGTCCTAAGATGTCACACTGACCATTTGCCATGGATGGGAGAGTTGCCTTTTATTAGCTACTAAATTCATCTTTTAGAAAAACTCTACTAAACTCTACTAAAGCTATAATTTTTAAAATAATCTAAAATTTTTTTAATTTAAAAACACATCTAATTTCAGAGTTGATTTTGGAGAACATGTCTTATCCATAATGTTTCTGGGTTGTGGATTTTTTCCCAATTTTGCCTTGTAAAAGTAGTGTTTTAATATATTTTTCTTTACTTGTAGTTTGTTTTCAGTTTGGCAGTTACATTGCTACTCAGACATGGTTAACTCTCTAAATCTTCTATGTCTTGCATTGTTCAGGCCCTAAAGGATTCTCCTGACCAACACAGGACATACTGAGTGTGTGTCTGTGTGTGTCTGTGAGAGAGAAGGAGTGTGAGAGAGAGAGTAGGTGTGTGTCTGTGTGTGTATTATATATGCATATTGTATATATACACATGTGGATTTGCTAATTAACTAATACATTCATTCATTCATTTGAAACTTGTCACTACTTGCTCCTCCATTCTTTTTATATATTTCTCCCTTTTTAACTGCCAATTGTCAGATAGCTAATAGCCGGGAGCTATGGACTAAATCCCTTATAATGAACTCTTCTGAGGTTCTGCAGTGTAAAATTTTGCTAAAGTCACACTTTGTTCTGAAGGCATAGAGATACTTTGTGTCAGAACAAAGGCAGTGCCTAGTACCTACTATTAAGTTATCAATAACAAAAAGAAATGTTTCAGAAGATACAGAGAAGAGAAAAAGCTCTGGAGTTGAAACACATCTGGAATCAAGTTCTGTCTTTGTAATTTGACCTTAGGGAAGTTCCTTCACATACAGGATGCTCCATTTCCTCAGTTGCAAAATGAGGAATTAATATCAGACTTCATGCTTCTTTATGTATCTGGTACCTAATCTCGTGAGTAGCACAGTATACACTGCTAGTAAATGTTGTTTTTCTACAGGGGTGGGATAAAAACAAGATTCATTCAGAATTCTGCCCCCTTTCCTAATTGAAAGAGGTTTATGTTAAAACCTTACCAATACAGTTTACATTTGTTTGTGTTTCTCAATTATTTTAGTTCAGTGTTTCTCAACCCTGTCTTCACATTAGACTACCTGAAGAGTTTCTAAAACATATTGATGTACAAGCCTTACCTAAAACTAGTCAAATTAGAATTTCCTTGAGGTGGGGCCTAACCAGTGGTTCTGTAAAACTTGCCTAGATGAAGATAATGTCAGCCAAAGTTGACAACTGATCTTGTCCATTTGAGCAGAATCGGAAGTGAAGCTTTTGTGGAATTTCCTCTCCATGGTGTTAAGAAATTGATTATGATTTTTCTTGGACCTCAGTCCCTCCGGCTCTCAAGCGCTCTGCCCTGTCTTTTCTTCCTTTTTCACTAGGATTTCAACTATTCATTTCAAGTATTCAAGGTTCATGGTGAAAGTCTTTGCATCTGTTGATTCTGTTCTCCAAAATGTTGGGGCACAATTGAGGAAAAGAGGGAAAGGTTGATAGGTTATGAGATTGTAGTACATTTGCTATCTGATGATACAATTAAATAAATTACTGAAAGCGCAGCTCATCTCATCTTTTCCCCCACTATAATGCCAATGCTATATAGGTAATTTTTGTTCAAAAAGGCAGCAAAAAGATTATTCATTGTAACCAGAGAAACAGCGTGTTATTGCAGGTAACTGCTCTGCAGGAGAGAGTGTGTTCCCCCTACCCTATTATTACAAATTCTAACAAGGAAAAAGAGATGCCCTTTTCCTTCTTTAACTGGATAAGTAGAAACATATTATATAGGACTCATTGATTATTGAAGCTACTTAGAAATTGTGAAATTTGATTTACATCTGATACAGGGGGAATTTCATCCTTTAAAAGACTACTCCATGATTCTGCTTCCTGTTGCTTTACTTGTATTCAAGCTGGTGAGTCTGTTTTTGGCCTCCTCTTTCTATGGTGGTGGGTATGTATATTCTTTTAGTACAGTATGCTGAGATTTTTTTTTATTTTTATTTTTTTACGGGCTTCATTGATTCAGAAACAGCCCCTCACCTGGCATATCATTTGTAATATTTGTCAAGATTCTCACAGGTGTTAAATGTAGTATTATAGTACTTAGTAACACCCATCCAGGCTGTTACAGAATTACATTTATTTTAATTGATATATGATATAGTTGTCATGAAGAAAGAAATCATGCGAATAGGCTTCTTACTCCCCAAATTGAATACAGATCTTTATAGAAAAGGGTAGCACTTATAAACAAATGAATAATTTAGACACAGCTAAATAGAAAATACAGTCTTAGGAAATTGCTCCCTGAAGAGACATATAATATTGTCATTCCTTTATCACTGAACAAATGTATGTAATTGGCAGTGTTGTGGGAAAAAAACCTCAAACTTACAGAGTTCGGTTAAAATTCCACTTTTTAAAAGAAGAAGCTTTGCCACTTCTTTTCTTTATAACCTAAAGCAAGTTACATAACTTCCTAGTTTTGCCATCTGTTAATCCACATGATGATACGTGCCACAAACATTAGTGAAAATCAATATAAAACACCCGTGTACTGCCTGGTGGCATAGTTGACACTAATTGGCAGTTCTTATTACAACAGAACCTTTGTTCTCTCTCCCTCTGAAGAAGAATTAGTCCTTCTCCTCTTCCAAATGCAGCTTTTCTCTTTATGAAAATTCATTATTTAGAAATTTGACCTACATTAGTCTATACCTGCCTACTTGATCTACGGAGCTAAGCTATCTAAATAAGATTTTTGGTACAGAATAGAAAAAGACACAGCAAAAAGTCTCAAACCTTTAATTTGGCTTCCTCTTAGATTTCTCAGCTATCTCTTCTTTGAGCTACTTTCATTTTATGTGGATAATTTTCTTGTTGCTCCCCTTGTGCTTTTCTTTGTTTGTGGAACAATTTGTCAGCGAATACTTCCCACCATACTTTTTGGCTCACTTTTCTTTTGAAAATTTACTTCCTTCAGAAAAGTGTATCCTTGGGATTAAGAGAAAGACATGAAGCAGACATCAGCTTGTGTCACTCAGGCCTAGGGAGGAAGTGGTCTTTGTGTCGGGCTGAGCAGCACTTCATACGATGTAATAAATGAGATGGATGAATAACGCGCTTATCTCCATTAGCGTCTCCACGGTGAACTTTACCGCTGTGACCCTTGTGTCCAGGGGCAGTTGTAAAAAGGACCGAGGTTTCTTTCTGGTTATCACATTTTTTTTTTCACTTTAGCACTCCTGTGGGCCCTAGAAATACACTCGAGAGATATTTTTCATTTCCATTTTTAAGTAGTGGAATAATCTTTAATTAAAGAAGACTGGAAACGCTCAAATATTGACATTGTTGTTTGGGGGCATACAAGGTCACGGACAACCCACAGCCTCACTCAGTACCATTCCACATGCTTCTGTGTGATTTCCTCAGACCCGTGGAATGTTCTCCTGGGACTGTCTTTGGCTGCCCAGTATTCTTGATCGCAGTACTAACCTGGGACTTTTTAACATAATCATCTGGCTTGACAAAACTTTTGAATTGCTCTGAGCAAAAGGTCTTCCAAGTCAAGAAGGCCGAGTTGTACATGATTATGATTGGAGAAGTCATTTTAGCTGGGTTGCCATATGTCAGACATGATAAAAAATATTTCACTCTGTCAAAAGTAATATTCTGTCAAAAAATATTGATTCAGCACCCACTATGTGTTGGGCCATGTGCTAGGTTCAGATGTTTAGTTTCTACATTCCTGAAGGGATAATTCTCGTAGGATCCAGAGGACAAGGCTAATCTGCTTATTAAAAAAATAATAATAATAATGCATCTTCTTTTCCAGACAAGAAGAATGGCAGGGAGTGACCTAGTGACATTAGTCATTATTTTGGTGTAACCCGTGTCTCACCCCAGCCTTGTTTACCTTCTAATACTATTGAAAGATTAAAAGGTTGTACTTTCCCTACCTTTCCTTGGGATAACAACCCTTGTAAGCTATTAGTTAACCCAAATTAGGATCTGGAATACATTATCAAAGTAAATGCACTCATGAAACAAAAGAAACCCCAACAAACATTCTGATGAACCCCAGTATCAAGAATGCTTCTCTTTTGTTGCCAGACTAACACTGATAAATTATTCAAGAAAAAAAAAGAAAACTCTATACCAAAAATAATTTTGCTCTTTATTATATCATTTTATTTTTCATATTATTAGGTATGCATCACATGATCTCCCATTTTAAATGAAATTCCTTGTTTTTTCATTTTATGTTTTGCTTTGTTTTCAAATAGTATTTTAAACTGCTCCAAGATTGCTAGGTAATATACCACTCCTTTTGTCAGGAGGAATATTCCTTTTGTCATTAGGAATAACTCTAATAGTTGTAAAATGACGGAGAAGAACTTTAGAATATACATTTGTAAGTCAAAAAGAATGTCCTAATGTTTACTTTTGATGATTCACACTTTTTTCCATTCTATTATTTAAATATAGGTAACTTTGATTGTTTCTAACAAAATAGTACTAAATTGCTAAATCTATTCTTGTAAATTTTCCTTGTTTATATATCCATCTTAAAAGTTATTCCTCTCCATTTCTAAATTTTATTTTATTCCTGGTTTCCTGGAGTTCCCCATTACCAGATTTATGTCCTTACTGTTATATTTAGCAGGTGTTATGTTCTTTTGCTTAGAAATGTGATACAGTTTGGCTGTGTTCCCACCTAAATCTCATCTTGAATTGTAGCTGCCATAATTCCCATGTGTTGTGGGAGGGACCCAATGGGAGATAATTGAATCATAATGGCAGTTTCCCCTATATTATTCTCATGGTAGTGAATAAGTCTCACGAGATCTGATGGTTTATAGGGGTTTCCCCAGTTTGCTTGGCTTTCATTCTCTTCTTGCCTACTGTCATGTAAGATGTGCCTTTTACCTTCCACCATGATTGTGAGGCCTCCCCAGCCACGTGGAACTGTGAGTTTATTAAACCTCTTTTTCTTTATAAATGACCTAGTCTTGGGTATGTCTTTATCAGCAGCATGAAAGCAGACTAATACGTAATGGAAATGATTTTTTACCCAAAATGTGGTATTTAATTATTAAGCTTTTCTAAATACTTTCTTCTTTGCTCAACAGCAAAAGAGTTGTTGACATTCTTTCCTATTTCCTAGGTCATCCCAAGACTGTAGCTAAGTAACCTTGAAATAAAACACTGAGCAATGACATCTCTTATCACTGTGTCTTGCTAGAATATACTACAAATGTCAAAACTATTGAGAGGGACTTCTTAAAACATTCTTTCAAGAAAATACCACCACAACCAATTCAAAGACTAACTCTAGCTTCACATTTAATAGTTTTTTTAAAAATTAAGAAACATTCCGACCTTCATTTAAAAGACACATGAATCTGTTTTTCTATGCTAACCCCTTAACTTTCTTACCCCTCAAAGTACATATATGTTGTTGTTCCAAATTAGTTTTTATAGCTAAATAATAAATTTATATATTTAACTTTTAACTGAAATATTAACTTTTTATCTTTCCTTTCCTCAATTTCTGTTAGCATTTCTGAAGTATATTGTCAAATTTAAATAGCTCTGTTTAACATTAGTCTTGTGAAGCAGTCTTCTATAGGTATAGGAAATTTATCCCAAATCATATTAAGAGTCATTTTTCACAAAGTTCTGTCTTTAACCCTCATTGCATAGTACCCTTGGATATGCAGGCTAAGCATTGTTTTCCATGTATTATGCAATGGTGTGTGTGTGTGTGTGTGTGTGTGTATACATATATATATATGTAATTATTGACCATTATCCGTATTATATCAGTGATGATTAGTTTTAAATGGAGATGGAATGAACACCAAGATAATTGCAATAATGCTAGACTTCCAGTATCCCAAACAAGAAATGATTTCCTCATGTTTAAAACTTCTTGAAAATAGATACCTTGAGGGGCAGTGAGTTCTCTATTACAAGAACTATTAAAGCAGAGATAATATCTGAGGTAGGATGTGGAAAGATGGAACGTTGGGTAGGGAATCAGCCTATATGATCTCAAAATTCCTTTCTAATCCTGGGGTTCATTCTAGACTGGTTTTATTATTTTTGTTTCATTCTTTACTCTGTGTGTACACGCTACTGGCAGGGTTCTGGGGAAATACAGAGATGGATGAGAGGAACTCTTGTATTGAGAAAGAAGACGTAAGCCATGTAAAGTTTTCTACCTGTGAGATGTTGGGGCTCAAAGAGAGGACAGAATCATCATAGACTGCAATATCTGGGGAAGGATTTGTGGAAGGGAAGACATGAGAGAACAGAGAGGAGAAGGAAGGGCATTTGAGGTAGTACAACCCTTGGAAAGGCTCAGAGCAAGAACAGGTGTCTCAATGGATGCTTTTGTATGCGTTGGTTATTTTAGAGAAAGAACAGAAATCATCCAAAGTGATTACATGCAAACACGGAAACATTTTTGAAGGAACTTTATGAAAATATTCTAGTTGAAAATTCAGGGTAAGTTCCAATTTTTAGTGTGACTTTTCCTGTCTTATGCAGCATTCCCATAGTAATAACTTCCATTAACATACAATATGTAAAAGGAAATATTTGGGTTATCACTACTAATCAAGTGTCCAGTTAAATTAGAAATAAGTCAAATACAAACTTTTATAATAATAATAATAATCAAGATAGAATAGCTAAAATTTATTGGATGTTTTCTGTGGGCATTATTCATTTAATTTCATTAATATTCTACTTTAGGTAGGTACTATTAATATTCAAGCTTCCAGATATGGAAACTGAGACCTGGAGAGCTTCAGGTTTACATAATTTGTTAACAGTATAGTGTGGATTCAATATTAAGTCAGTGTCTTGCATAATCACTCAGAGGTCAGTGATATGTTTGTATTTGTTATTAGTGACACTTTTTTTTCCCAGCAGGATTTTTCCAGATGTCAGAGCCTTAAAACTATAACTAAATCCAGACAGCCATATTTGTTAATCTGCATATGAAAAAACAACATCATAAAGCAGCTACCCCATGAGATCTAATTATATTCTTCTAGAACTTAATAGGTTGAATTTATTTATTCACTATAACTTTGCCATGCTGATACCAAATATAAGTTGCATGCCATGATTAAGTGTTCTGTAGCTGAAAGGGGAAGACTGTCATTGATATTCGGTATGTTGATGTATTCAACAAATATCTTCCTAAAATGATTTCAAAAGTGTATATAATTCTTCATGAGTTAAAATTTTTTCTTAATCCTCTTATAAAATTATTACAACTAATTACGAGAGAAGTAGTATTACCTGTTTTCAATAGATGGTGAAGTTGAGGCCTGACAGGTTTTAATTAATTTGCAAAACAGAAACTAACATCCCACCATTGCAGATGCAGATGACTTCTCAAATTTCTCTTCTTTTCATATATGACTTATTTCTTCATTTAAGTAGTGATTTTAAAGCAATTTAAGACAACATTAAATGAGATACTTTCATAGTAGCTTTAAAGTGCAGGTATTTTAGAGATACATAATTGTACCATTCCCAGGAACGTAAGCAATTGCTGTCTTAAATTCCTTTCTTAACCCTGCACTCAGAAGTTCTCAGGTCTCAGTGTCATCATTCACCCTCACTTGCTGATTAACTTTTTTTTTCTTTTTTGAGATGGAGGCTTACTCTGTTGCCCAAGCTAGAGTACAGTTGTGTGATCTTGGCTCACTGCGACCTTTACCTCCTAGGTTCCAGTGATTCTCCTGTCTCAGCCTCCCTAGTAGCTGGGATTACAACCAGGTGCCACCAGGACCAGCTATTCTTTTTTTTTTTTTTTTTTTGTATTTTTAGTAGCGACAAGGTTTCACCACGTTGGCCAAGCTGGTCTCAAACTCCTGACCTCAAGTGATCTGCACACCTTGGCCTCCCAAAGTGCTGAGATTACAGGCATGAACCACTGTACCCAGCCCCATTAACTTTCTTCTCCTGAGAGAGCCTCTCCAAGAATGTTCTCTGAAAAGTCAAAATCAGGTCTCTGTTCAGTGTGGCTTTGTGTTCTACCTACTGCATTATCTTTAGCTTTAGTATTCCTCATTTTCTGAGATATAATGAAAAGTAGGAGCAAAAAGGGAGAAAAAGCTTTAGAGCTGCATCCCTTTCTTTTAAAGTATCAAACCGTATCTTCTACTCCCAAGTGCTCTCTTATGGGTTTACCTGTTCTTTAAGATAATTTTGTCCTCACCAGCTGATGTTGGACTAAATCTACTTCACTACTTACTAGTTAATTGGCTTACTTAAGACACTTAACATATGATTTATTTTGAAGAAAAACAAAAATAAAAACAAAACAAATATCTCTCAGCTTTCCTATTTAGAAAGTGAGAGTAACACTCAAAACACAATATAAATTCAGTGTTAAAATAATTCATTATATTGTATTTTTATCACTGATTAGAGTCACATTCTTGTATCCACTAACATTGACAGAGTTAAGCCTCTCCAGAAGGTCTTTCCCTTTTCATCTCTTAGCTGGACTTCCTTGGATGAATATCAACTTGCCAGTTTACCTGAGTTCAATTTATTTAGGAAAGGCAGGAATAGTACATACCTTTTTTTAAATTTATTTTCCAATTTTTAAAATATTGAGTGGTTTTGCATCATCTCATAAAGGTGATCAATGAAGAATTGCTGTTGTTTAATTAGCATTTTAAACTCAGTGATCCATTGCAATTTTTTTCTAATTGATACTCAAATTGCCCTGTTTTTGATAGTGGAAGCTTCTTCAAGTTGATTCCTGTTTCCTTCTGACATGGACTCATTATGTCAATATACACCAGGCTCTTCTTGTGCACTTTATGCTAGAGACATGGGATCATCCATTTTTCTAAAGAACCCTGCTTCCTTTGATTGAATTTTTCTAATTCTGTGCTACATTTTGAATCTTACACCACTGTATCTTATGCCTTTTATTCCTCCAGCTTAAAACCTTTTATATTCCTCATCACGGGTCCAGACTTCTCATTATAGCTCAGCAAAGTGAGCCCCTCCCCAACAGGTTTTAAAGCATCCTCATTCAGGGATTCTCAGTATACTAAAAGCTTGTAGTTTCTTCACTCCAACACGCACTTAATCCCTAGACACATTTTCTACCTTTGGGGAAGCTAGAGGTGGGACTTGGGAAGAAGTAGTTTTACATTTTAGCTAGTCCGTCCACTTGCTGGGATTCCCTTCTGATTTTGTCTCAAAATTTCTGCATTTAAGTGTTGAAAATGGACCCCTTGGAGCTAGTCATTTGGAAATAAGTAGAAAAGTGTTCAAACTGTATGGTATTACATTTATGGGCTTTAAAACTTCTTTGTCCAGCAGTGAGAAATCCATTTTGCATTTAAAGTGCTTGTTAGACTCTCAGTAGATTAATTTTATCACTTAACACGATGACCAGAAATTTGAAAAATACTGGTCTAGTTCAACTTCTCTCTCAATATATAGGTAAGAACTGGATCTGTCAGTGAATGACGTGCTAGAGAGTAGAAAACTGGTGGATTTCCTTGGTATAAAATGGACACTGTTCTCAAGGTGGAAGGTGCCAACATTCCCAAGCTCATCAGATCCCACACGTTCATCTTATTAGCTATAAAATCAGGGGTTAATATTCCTTCCATCTCATATTTTTGGGAGGCAAAGAACCAGACAGATTCCCTTGATAGTTTCACTGTAGGATAGATATTAAATGGAACTTTCTCCTTAGGCAAAAAGACTGTTTTATTCCTCTAATTTCCTAATTAAGTAAATTAAACTTACTTTTAACTTAAATATTAAACTGTTAATTTTCACCCTTGTCCTAAAACACTCCCTTGGGCTTGTAAGACTCAATCACCTAGAATTTATCTGTCAAATGTGTTTCTTTCCTTGAGTTTATCTGCATGACATTAAATAAATACTTTGAACTTTTCAACTTTTCGAACAATTGTGTTGAGTTGACGTGGCTGATCCAGCCTCCGTGCCTCTGTGTGCAGTGTATGCCAAGTGCCTGAAAGTGACTTGGCTTTCATTGAAAATGACTGAGTGCAGGCAGAGAAAGTATTTTAAAAAACTAAAAATTAGGAATAAACAAAGAAAATGCACTCTGTCTTCAGGAAGTTATGATACATTTTGATTTGCCTTATATATACATATGTGCTTTTCAAATGAACTATGTTCATACTAATGTAATATACATTTTGCCTGCCAAAATACTTTCATATGGTAAATAATTCTTAGAAGCAGAAGAAAAAAATTGTGCAGAAAACTAGCTAAGTACTGTTTGATGATTGATACTTGTGTATTTTTAATCGTCTCTATTTCTTTCTTAGGTTAAATTTCCCTGGTTTTCTCTTCCTACTTACTATCTCTTTCCTCGCATATGGCTCTAGGAGTTTCTCCAAGAAAGCAGTTTGCTTTGAAGATATTTTATTTCTGCTTATAAAAGATTCTTCTGTTCTACTATTAGAAATAAAATCACAATAAAATCCTAATAGGATCCAATCTCTTCCTCGCCCTTTGTATGTTTGGAAATCTCTCCGAAGTCAGCTTATAAAGTCAGATTTGGAGGTTTGAAGTCCAGAGATGTTTCTCTGGTGTTCTGAGGAGCAGGCACTTGTACAGAGAGCACATGATGACCAAGCTGCAAGCATACAGTATCGTACTTTCTGAATATGCTAGGAGAGTGTATATTTGAAATTTTAAATTATTTCTATCCTATAGTAACAAATTAATTTTTAATGAATAATACATATTATTACACACATATATATTATACTAGCATACCTATATATGTGCATCAATAATAAATAAAGTTTAAGCCCTCAATTTTAAACAACAATAAGGAACTTAAAATTTCTGCTCTACAAAATAAATGAAGAGTTTGAAATTTAATCAGTCTTATTTTATGTTGAGGCAAATGTCCTTGGCTTTTTTTGAGAATCATACCTTCTGGCCTGGTTTACATAAGAAATTGGATGAAATCCTCTAAAGTATTTGTCAATTTTGCCATTATAACACACCTTGCATTCAAGGTTTGCAGATGATTTACTTTCTAAAAACATTAGGAATTAGAACAGATTAAGTGATATCTTCTCTTCAGTCTCTTGGATCCTGACAAAATTTGAAGTGCTAGAAAGGGAGATGAGTGTATCAAGCAAGTTGATATTTGCACGTGATTTCTGGCTTCTTTGTTTTCACAGCTTTTGATGCTTATACTTAACAGTGTATGATTTATTAGTTATTTACATGCCTGTGAAATGTATTATTATAAAGGCTAGTCCCTTATTCCCCTAATGCATATTTTCCCCACATTCTGTCACATGTTTTTATTTCCACAATATTTTGGGGCTACATAAAATTCAGGGAATGAGCATGAATATGTGCCACACATGTAAACATTATCCATCACATTCATCATTCGGTGGAAGAACATGCTGATTCTAGAGCTGGAAGAGGTCCTTGAGGACAAATAGGACACCAAACAGCACAAACCTGACAGTGCCCCCCACACACCCCTACGTTATGTGGAAAGGTAGAGCCTTTCTATAGTTACGCTATCTTTTGCATGAAGCTCATGCTTCATCTTCATTCCTAGACTTGATTTGAAATCTATTCTACTCTTTCAGATTTATGAAAAAATATACTTTAGAAATTTTGTTCAAAAATGTGGCCTTGATTTTTAATAGCCTACATACCACATACTTTTAAATTCGTTGTTTTAAGATACAGCATTCAAATTAGAAACCTACTGTAATTTACCAAGTTTTTCTGGTAATGGGAAGGCCCTGTACAACATTTTTTACATGCAGTGGGCTCTACAAATATTTACTTTTTTTTTTCACCTTTAAGAAACTGGTTGAAAATTGTAGAATTAGACTTTGAAGTTGTGTAGTGTATTTTTGGACTATTACAAATCTATCTAAATCTACAACCTGCTAGGAAAGATCGGATCCCTTCCAGCTTGTGATTGTAATATATGATTTGTGTGGACTCTAGTCTGTCTCACAAATGCATTTAGTATTTTCTGAACTGAGCTTCTGTTCTGTGCCAGGCAGGTTTCTAACTGTGCGTGTTCAGTCCACTGATTGACTGACTGAGAGCCAAATTATTCTCACTAACACATACTCAGTTCCCAACTACTACAGAAAAGATGGACTCCAGGGCCAAAATTGGACCCTCACTAACAAAGCTTGCTTTCTGCCAGTAGTCGTACTTACACAGTGAATGAAAATTCAGTGACCTATATTCTTCCATTTAAATCCTTGAAATTTTAAATTAAAACTTTGTCAACAGTAATTCTAACCATACTGAGGCAAAAAGAGCGTTCCCTGCAATCTGGCAGCACTAAATATAATTCATAACTATCAAAAATCCGTTTTCTCTGCATAACTTTTAAGAACGCTCCTGATGTCTTCAAAATTCCATGCAATTTTCTTTAAAAGTTGGTTTGGAATGCCACTGTGCATCTTGAAGCCCACATACAGGGAGTTAAATTACAGCAATAGCATATTTCTCAAGCACCATATAGTCTCAAATCCTTTATCCTGGAGTACATAGTAAAGGATTTACTCCTTGAACAGTGAAGAAAGTTGAACTTTGGGGTTGTTTCAATTTAACACATGATGTGCTGCACACTTAAAGCTGTGTTTTGACTTTCCTACTTTTTCTTCTTTATTCATCCCTGCTTCCCGTAAAAGGAGTTAAGTATATAATACTGATTATAAAACTGGATGCACCTTATCACTGTTTTCAAAGCATCATATCCCTGCACTGGCTAATGTAAGTACTTCCTTTTCAGTGGGTTAATCTAAACGCAGAGTAGAAGGCTGTTTATTCTCAAAATCATTTCTATCACTTCATCATAACCACTGCTGTTCTTCCCTGTGTAAATGGCATCACTATTCACCTTGTTACTTGGCCAAAACTTTGATCTCCCTGATGCTTCACTTTCTTTCTCCTTTCATCACATCCATTTGCAAACCAGGTCAGCTCTATCCTCAAAATATATTTCAAGTACAGCCAGATCCACCGATAACTGTGTTAACCACTTAACTGAATCTCCTATTTGTCTTGTTCCTATCTTATAGTCTATTTATCACAGAGAAACTTCAATGAACATTCTAAAATATTTTTTGATGAATTAAAATGTTATTTAAATTAATTTTCTATGACTTTAGCAATATAGTGTTTATCCTGGGTTACATATAGACCTAAAACCAAAAGAAACATTAAAATTTAAACATTGCGGTGCCTTGCCTACCATTTAGTTTAGATTCAACTAAATATTTAGACATTTAGCCACCACAGGCCACCCTTGGCACAGTGTACTCAGCAAGACAAGAGCCTTAGCTTACTGCAGGGCAGCATCAGGTGGTTAGCTTCTGCAGGAGACTTTGTGGTAGTCCCGCATCACAGTTCACCCAGCAGTCAGGAGGCTCTTCTTTTACCCACCAGATGAAGGCTCAAGTGGAAGGAGATAAGATCCACATAGCATGGATACAGGCATTGCCCTGGCTTAGAAGCTTCAATACCTCACAAACAAATATGTCTTGGAACAGTCAACAGGCATAGCTTCTAGAATTCCCACACATTATAAGTCCAGTTATAATAATGATTGCATTCAGGTAATCGAAAGCGATGGTGTCCTCATCAGGTATTTATAGTTCTCTCAAACCAGATAGATGCTATTCATCAATCAGGGGTCATTGTTACAATAAGTAATAATAGGTGCTTATAATAACATGGTTAAAATGCCATTTTGGGATTGCCAGAGAAAATCTGGGAAGTTAACCAAAGATCAAATTTTCATGGAAAATGTTTGTTAGCTCTTACTCACTGTAGGAATTTGTTAATCAGCTTCAGATTTGACTTTAAATGTAAAAATGATTCTATAAGTATTAGAGGGCAGATATTTAACCACCATCCATACCATATTTTTTATTTCCTCTGCCCAGCATGCTTTTTAAGAGAACACTTATCATACTCCTAAAATTGAGAGAGAGGAGGTAGGGCATATGAACAGATGACAGGGCTGATTCTGAAATCCTCCCCTCCAGCCTCTAGACCAAGCTGGACCAGCCAGTCCTGGCTTCACCTGGGACTCTGATACCTTACATATGGTTCAGACTAGTCATAGGCATAAGCGCCATTAGATTTCTATTTTTATTTTTCATGAGGGAGAAAAACCTAGCTAATATGAGGCAGCAAAATCAACCAGAATCTTGCTTGTGCCTATTCAGTCTGGTCTTCAAATGACACAGTAAAAGAGAAAAAGAAATGTCATTGAAAATTTGACGCTCTAGCAATCTGCTTTTCTACTGTTGGGAACACTGGCAAACAAGCACCTAGTGTCCCCTAACCAGCGTAGAGTGTTCTTGGTAAAAAGTTGTCAGTCTTGCAAACATCTTTTAAAACAACATTTCTGTTACCTAATTCCTTAGGGCTGGGGAATGAGGAATCAGAATGGAAACTTCCTAGATAAAAGGAATATTTGTGGGAAAATATTGCAAGAATGTATTCTATAATATGCTACGAATTCTGTCTAGACGTATTTCCTACTAGTTTGATGATTGATTCTGAGATTATGAAGGACAGAAGTTTCAATGACATCCTACAGAATTTGGCTAAAAATTTTTCAAGCTTCAGAGCTATAGGAGCTGTGAGAAAATGCTGATTCCTCTGAAGCCTCAATTATCATTCAGAAGAAGACTGAGGCCCAGTTTTTCCCAGCTCTAGAACCAGAACCAAGCTGTCCTCTATCCCAGGATGGAGTACTTTTCCTCCCATTGCTTAACTATGGCACCTCTTCCTCCTCTTTGCCAGGAAGCTTTTCTGTGGGAACACCATACATACCTTTACTCAAAAGGGGTACAAAATATGAGTATTTTGCAATTAAATCATGTTGTATGATAATGGAATTCATTGCTATAATGTAAGATTTTAGAAATGTTCTTTATTAATTTCTTACATAAGCCTTTTTGAAATAAGATATAATTTCTTACCTAATTATTTAGAATAAGTAGGATTACATTATTTTTTAGTTTATTAAAAAATGGGGAAAATTGTGTTCATTAAGTGAAATGTATGAGGCTTTCACACACAAATATTTGTTAAAATATCAAATCATATTTTAGTTTACCCAGATTCTTGAATAATATTTAACTGGCTATACAATATTAGGAATTAAAATGTATTTTGTGTATTTTGAAGATATTATTCCACTGTCTTCTGGCTTGCATTATGTTGAAAGAGCTGCCAATCTTTTTTCCTTTGTCTTTTTTCTTTGCTTGCAATATCTTCTTTTTACTTTTAGTGTTCCACAGCTTTTCTGTTATATCTCTTTGTATGTGTTTTTTTATTTACCATGCTCAGAATATATAGATCTTCCTTAACCCTAGGACTCAGTTCTTTAATTAGTATGGGGAAAGTTCCAGTCATTATTTTCTCAAACATTGCCTTTTTTCCATTATCTCTATTCTGGACATTTAGTTATATATTAGACCTTCTCATGCTATGTTTTTAATCTATTAATCTCATTTTTATTTTATCCATCCCTATGCTTTAATGTGTGTTATTTGCACATCTATCTTCTGATTTGCTGATTTTTTCCTTCAGCCCTGTTCAATTTGCTCTGTAAGCTATCTGTTGCATTTTTTAATTTCAGTGATCATCTTTGTACTTTCTAGAAATTTTGATTGTTTTTCATAAATCTGCTTTGACTTTTTTTCATAGTAACATGTTATTTGCTCATGTTTTCAACTCTCTTTATTTCACAGTTTGAATATATTTTTACTACATTTGTGTCTGATAATCTAAAATCTGAAGTCCTTTAGGATTTTATTATTTTATTTCTTCTTTTTACTGGCTCTCATTCATAGTGACTTGTGTTTTTGTTTTGTTTTTAATTGTGAGCTTCTATTTGATCTTTATCTGTGGGAACCCAATGTGACCTTTGTTAATGGATGTGCCTTCAAAGATCTGTAGTTTGCTCCACCAAGAAATCTGGGACACTACCAGTTTGGACTGCTTTCAGTTTATTTCTTGGGCAGGGTTTCTAAGACCAGAAAAAAAGGTAATTCACTCTCTACGGTCATGTGGTTGGCCTGTGACTTTAAATCTCAGAGGAGATATTTTTTTTTCCCCTTATCCCACATAGCCATTGAACTCAGGCCACAAATATTAGCAAGTTTCCTCAAGGTAGCTGTGGCATTCATACCTAATTTTGGGTCCTTAGCTTTTTACATTTACTTTCTGAACATTTATATATCATAAAATTCATGCATTTTAAGTGTACATTTTTATTATTTTAGTAAGTTTGCAGAGTTGTGAAATCATCACAATTAAATTTTAAAACTTTTTTTCACTCCATTAAGATCCACTTCTCTATTTACAGTTAATCAGTGTTCATGTTCAACCTCAGGCAACTAATAATACTATTGCTAAATAGTATTCCATTTTGTGGCTGTACCACATTTTTTTTTATCCTTTCACAAGTTGATGGACATTTGGGTTATTTCTACTTTTTCACTATTATAAATGATGCTGCTATGAACATTCTCATGCAAGTCTTTAATTTGAACACATGTTCTCATTTATCTTAGGTAGATACTTAGGAAAAGGATTACTGAGTTGCATCATAAATTTTTTTCTTACTTTCTTACTAAGTCAGGTATGTATTTTAAAGAATGTGAATTTTATTTTATCCAGCATTTCTATCTATGTTGAAGTGGGAAAAATTTGTGGCACGTCTGGAGCACAAGAGTTTTTTAAAGAGAAGTGGTTTTTTGTTTGTTTTAAATCTATAAGAGAAATTTGCAATTTGAAATTTATGTCATTTGAAAATATTCATTTGCAAGGTAATGATCATATTTTTGCATCTCTTTTTTTGTTTTTAGTTATTAGAATCATCAAAGTTCTTTAATAGCACAAGGGGAAAATTTTCAATAGGATGTTTAAAGTATTAGCCAATAATTTTTTTTTTAAGTTCTGGGACATAGGAAACTAACCTTAAGAAACTAAATTTGTGCAGGCGTGGTGGCTCACGGCTGTAATCCCAGCACTTTGGGAGGCCAAGGTGGGCGGATCATGAAGTCAGGAGATGGAGATCATCCTGGCTAATATGGTGAAACCCCATTTCTACTAAAACTACAAAAAAAAAAATAGCTGGGTATGGTGGCATGCACCTGTAGTCCCAGCTACTTGGGAGGCTGAGGCAGGAGAATAGCTTGAACCCAGGAGGCGGAGGTTGCAGTGAACTGAGATCGCACCACTGCACTCCAGCATGGGTGACAGAGCAAGACTCCATCTCAAAAAAAAAAAAAAAAAGAAAGAAAGAATCTAAATTTCCTTCTGTATTTTCAGCCAAATAAATGTATTTTTAATTTAATCAAATATTTAAGTATAGAGTACTTAAATTCTACCTTTTTATTATAATGAGAATTAATTTTAAACATTTAAAATGATGAAGCAATTTGATTAGGAATTAATTCCACTTTGCAGACATAGTTTTGACTTATGCTTTTATTAAAAACATAAAAACATTCCCACATATCATTCTTATTTCTCTGTTTGGGGTTTTTCTTTTCCTAAATTGGCTCAAACCTATTCAGTAGTTGAAGTTGTTTTATGTATATGTGTGTGTGTGTACATATATAAATTACACAGCTAGCAAAGTCTTCTACCACATGTGAAGAGAATCTTTCTTTTTACCTTTAGGTTGTTTAGGGCTTGGAGGTGAACCTTTTAATATTATTAGTTGCTTTGAAGTTTTATATTTGCAAATCAGTTTAATGAATATGTGCACAGCTATTTTATAATTTCCTGTGTACATTGTAAGTTAAAGGGAGCACAGGTGTGTTTAAATGTTTATCTATCGTGTAGGAGCACTTATGATTCAAGGGCTTGTGCTGGATTCTGTTTCACTAGCCAAATGTATTAAAATAATTTATTGTGCTATGTTTCTATTTTTCTTTTTAACAAAATCATTTTTGCGAGATCTTTTTAAATGGATGTTGTTTTCATTCATGGAAAATTTCAAGAACAGAAGGTTGATTTAAATGCTTTTAACTAATCATTTAACATTAATGCACTGAATCATTGTGGAGATGCTGAAAGCAATTTAAGGTTCTGGTATATGATACTCTCTAGTGAGATTTTATTGTCTTGAGATTCTGGCATATCTATCTTAATAGAAAGTTGAAGATAGAGTTTTTATTCAGTGTATGGATTACGTTAGTATAGGATGTTATGAAATTTATTTTTCCATCAAGTGTATGTATTAAATTTTAGCAGTAATCAGATATCCATTGTCATTTGTAAAATACTATTATTGCTTCTAAGTGTGCCATCTAAGAAGAGACTTGATTTTCCTTGGTAGAGTCTGAAACGAACAAACAGAAAAGGTGATTAATGTGCAGCTCTAAATAGAATTGTTTTTTTATAGTACTGCTGCAAGGAACCTGTCTTCATCTTCTCCCTGCATACTTTTCATTACCAAGTGTACCCACATCTTTCTATTTTCACCCTATCCTGGCGAAGCCTTAGCAGCATGTGTATAAGAAGCTTCTGGTTAGACCAGAAGTCAGCTTGTCTTCAGGGCTGCCAGGGTGAAGTTGTTGTTGATATTATTATTCACATATGCATACACACAATGATAAAAACAAAGCAGTTTTCATTTATCCAGCTTACTAGACACAACAAATCTAGAAGGCAGGAGGCATTATCCTCATTTTACAGATAAGAAAACAGGAATCCAGGAAAGTTAAGTAAATTGCCCAAGGTTATACAACTAGAAGTAAAACTCATTCACATAACGTCTGTTTCCAGGCTATCCTGACTTTTTGGTTTGGGAAGATTTCCTAGTTTGTACCCACCTTGTCTAGCCTTTCATTATCTCATTTTACTGTTCTTAATTGGTATGCCCATTTGTTTCTTTGCCTTGACTGTGGTATATGAATGCATTTCCACTTCAGAATGTTGAGCAGATCACACTTAAGCACCAAAGACCGTGTGTATTCACTTATCCATTCACTCAATAAACCAGGAAGTGTTTGTTGAGTATTTATCATGTGTAAAGACCTCTATATTTGGGGGAGCATAAAGATAAAGATAGATCTGCTTCCTTTTGCTTATAGCCTCTTTGAGAGCAAGATCTGAGTTGTGTCTGTTTTTGTGTGTGTGTGTGCGTGTGTTATTTAGAAATACGAGAATGAAGGGAAGAATTGCAAGAAGCAGCTAAAAGAGTTGCAAGTGGCTGGCTTAGAGAAGTGTGGTTTGGGTATGTGGGGGCATACAGCACGAGACTGCTAGTTGTAGTATTTCACTTTAAAAATGTGTGTGTCTGTGTGTGTGTGGTGTGTATGTGTGTTTCTGACAAAAGTAAAAACAAAAATAAACAAATTTCGAAAAAATATCCCACACCTTAGTAGAATGGCAGAGACATAGGGACAATGTTAGATATTTCAGAAACATAAGAGTCTTGCATGGCCAGTGCCTAAGATATGGAGGGTAAAAGGCATAATTCTCTCAATCAACAAATATTTGTCAGAGACCTAGTACTTGCCTATCCCTGTGCTAGATACTACGGACACAAAGATAAAATATCATTATTCTTACCTTCATCCTACTCACTCTGTCTCAAACTAATCTGGGGGGCTATAGGCCTATATAATGTAATATGACAAGTGGGCTATATGATGATATGCACTACCAGATACCTGGAAAGTATAGACAAGGTCCTCCCAAGTCACTGGGGCTGGCACTGACGGCAAGGAGAGATCACCAGCAGACATGGAGGGAGACGGGCAGGAATGCTGCTCAAGCTTGGCCTGATTGGGAAGGGCAGGGTATTCGCCTTCAGTATTTAGACTTTATGGTGGAGAATTATCTGAGATAAGAGTAGGAAAGGAGTTTGGAGAAAGGTGTTGTCAACCTTTAACTCTGAGTTTTAGACTCTATGCTATAAATGTTAGGAGATATTGCAGATGTTTGAAGAGGCAGGTGTCAAGTCAAATTTATCTTGCAATGATAGAACTTTAGCAATGGTGTGGAGGATGGTTTGCACAGAGAAGAGCTTCATGAAGAAACCAACAGTAAGGAAGATATTAGAGTACTTGAGGATGACAAATTTCAGGATGACACATTTCTCAGGATTTTGCTTTTCACTCTCTGACCTCAAAAATTTTATGTACATGTATGTTGAAATCTGGTATTCTAGTGACACCGTATCAGTATCACTATGTATACTTAGAATTTATACTTATATATTAGAAATTTATTCAGAATATGTATATTTAGAATTAAATTATTTAAATATTGTCCCTGTAGATTATAAAATTAATGGCTAAAATATTTCAGGTAGCACTGTAACATGCTAAATACCTATTGTTTAATATCACGTGAACATCTGTGACTCAAAAAACAGTTTACAAATGGAATTCTTAATGAAGTTTAACCCTTCATGTTTGAGTTGAAGAAAATAATTGTTATGGATTGTCACTTGCCTAAAATGTCTTTGATTCTTATTGTTGGCCAACACTACCCGATGGAAATTTAATGGAAGTCACAAATGTGAGCTACATAGGTAATTTAAAATTTTTCTAGTAGCCACATTGAAAACAGTGAAACAAAACTGGTGAAATGTACTGTAATATACTTCATGTAGTACAATGAAATCATATTCCAGAATGCAATCAATTAAAAAAATACTGATGAAATGTTTCACATTCTTTACTTATAGCAAGTCTTTGAAATCGGTTATATATTTCACATTTATAGCACATCTCAATTTGGGCTATCTGTGTTTCCAGTGCTCAGTAGCCATGTGCGTCTTTGGACAGGGTAGCTCTAGAATAACCTTCTGTAGTGTTAAAACTCCACTTCAGGGCCAGACACAGTGGCTCATGCCTGTAATCCCAGCAGTTTGGGAGGCTGAGGCGGGCAGATCACGAGATCAGGAGTTTGAGACCAGACTGACCAATATGGTGAAACCCCATCTCTAGTAAAAAATACGTAAAAATTAGCTGGGTGTGGTGGCGCATGCCTGTAATTCCAACTACTCCAGAGGCTGAGGCAGGAGAATTGCCTGAACCTGGGAGACGGAGGTTGCAGTGAGCCAAAATCGTGCTACTGCACTCCAGCCTAGGCGACAGAGTGAGACTGCGTCTCAAAAACAAAACAAAACAAACAAAAAACCTCCACTTCAGGATTCATTCTAAATTTATTGAAACAACAGAAAATGGCTGTCAGTGTGGACTTTAGTTTCTTTCTTTGTGGCAAATATGCAAGCAGTCACTGAACGTGGATTTTATTTTATTTATTGTCTTAGTGACTCAGGGTGTTGATTTATCCATCTAGTTAACAGACCTTAAGTTCACCTCCTGTCTCATCCTTCTGAGGCTTTTCTTTTCTTTTTATAATCACATCCTTTTGTTCTCAGTCTTAGTCGCATTTATAAATAAAGCAGACTGTTCATCTGACATCTTGGAAGGCAGACAGGAACATCAGACAGAGAAAGAAAAAGGAAACCATCTCCTTCGTAACTGCTTGCCCTTTTGTAATGAAACCTGTATTATTTGATATGATAATGAATTCTTGAAATTGTTTTCAAGATACCGTCTCCTTAATACTCTTGGGTAATGAATAATGAGAAGCACTGTTCCCTCATTACGATGCCTGGAGGGGTCTTGGACACCTATGTGGAGTAGAGCCACTGTAGAGAACATACATCTGAATTGTGGACTTTGCTGTATGACAAACTCCTGCAAATGATGACATGTTACAGAATATCAGGGTTCAGCATTTCAATTTTACTTATAAGTTAGGATGGAGCAGAGAGACCAGCTCTAAGTATTTTGTTAGCAATTTACCATACATTGGATCCCTTAGTCTTCACAGTTATCAACCTTCAATATCTGTGTTATTAGTATTATACTGGTAAAGAAATATGCCCAGAGTATTTGCCTGTGTTGCCTAAGGATACAATGTCAATAGTGGAAACAGGATTTAAAACCAGATCTCACTGACCCTAAACCTTCCGCTACAATATACTGCCTGCTTAGATAAAAATCTTTATCTCTGAACACTCCATGCTGTAAGTTTTCAGTGGTGCATGGTGCAAGGAGACCAGGAGACAGTTTCCAGTCTCAGCCCTGATATTAATTGGTTATAAGAACATGTGCATATTCCTCAAATTCCCTCTAATATTTTACATCTGCATCTGTCACAGACAACGTGCTAAGAGTAGTGATCTTAAAAATTCAACCCATTTTTCTAGGAGATGTACCATGATGAAATCAAATTCTCTCTGTCCTCCAAAATTACCATCTGCTTAAAGAAGGTGGAGGTTTCAATGCTTTGGAGTCAAGCAGGCCTAACTTCAGAACCCAACCTTGTGTCTTAATATCTCTGTGAAGACAAGCGCATTATTTAGTCTCTCTGGATCTCGGTTTCTTCACTGTAAATTGAACTGTGGTAAAGAAGCAATGAGAAAATATAGTAGATATATTTTATTCTGTGAGAGTTTTACTTGTAAAACATTTCTTATATAAAAGTTAAATTATTAGTGTTGGGTGATGCACATTGGCTCATACCTGTAATTCCAGCACTTTGGGAGCCCAAGTGGGCGGATCACCTGAGGTCAGGAGTTCTAGACTAGCCTGGCCTACATGGCGAAACTCTGTCTCTACTAAAAATACAAAAATTAGCCAGGCATGGTGACGCACACCTGTGGTCTTAGCTACTCAGGAGGCTGAGACATGAGAGTCACCTGAACCCAGGAGGTGGAGGTCGCAGTGAGTTGAGATCTTGCCACTGTACTCCAGCCTGGGTAACATAGGGAAACTGTCTGAAAAAATAAATAGTTTCACAGGAATTCAGAGAAAGACAAAGATAATTTAAGAGCTGGAGTGTTATCAGGGAAGATTTCAGAAAAAAATGAAAATTTAGGCTGGTAGAGAAAGGAAGGAAGAACTTGAATAGGAAAACTCAGCAAGGCAGAGTGATATTATATGAAACAGGGAAAAAATCAGGCATGGCATATATTAGGAAATTTGACATTTGTCATGCTTTTTGAGCATGGTCACGTTGCTGAGTTTTTAGTCATAAGCTAACCATAAAATTAAGTAGCTGCTTCTGCCTGAACATATAACTGTAGCTTAAAAAAATATAAAAAGAACATATCTGTTGAGGTGGATTGTCTTTTATAGACTCAGCTACTGCACTGTGCTTCATCAACTGGAGATTCTGATTTTTTGGGCTGCTTCATTGTCTCACTTTTCCATGTCTTTATTTTTCCATTGTTCATATTTGATGTCCTGAACTTTTACCTTCTTTTAGAATAACAGCTTTGTGCTTTGTATTAGGTTTCACAGGACTAATTTAAATGCTCATTGATTTAATACTATTTATTTAATATATTTAATGTTATTTATTTTTATTTCATAACATTATTAAATGAGGCCAGATTACTTGAATTTCTAAGTATAAATCTCATGTATTTTTCCAAAATAAGTATTTTAAAGATACTGAATAAATTTATAAAAGCCTTCAGAAATTTGAGTTGATTTGGCTTTGGTTACATTGATACACATACACACACAAACAAACTCTTATGAAACTTTTGAAATTTTTTTTCTTAAAAGTAAGAGAAAGTTTGTCTTCTCTTAAATAAGTCCTACTGGAATTAATGAAGACTGCATCCTGGGTTTTTGGTTCTTTTGGTTTGACTGATAGAATTTAAATATCCTATATGAAAGAGTTCGTTTAGCCATGCTTACCTCTCTTAATGGGAGCTAAGTCATATGCAAGATTATTCCAAATTCTTCAAACAGCATGTATTTTAAATAAATCAGGTTAAATAGGAAATAATTGGCTTCTAAAGTATTTAAATTACAAGAACCACTTCTGTATTTTATATGTATTTATAAATGTAAAAATATTTTTCTAATATATAAAAATTAAGCAGTAGCAGAACGGTGTAGGTGATACAGTGTTAAAATGCTCTAGTACCATTTAAGTTCCTTTTCTGCTTTAAAAATCTTTTTATTGATGTAAATATAGAGAATATTGGACATCTATCATAAGTACGAAGTTTAGTGAATCTTCACAAACTGAATACACTCTGTAACCAAAATTCAGATCAAGGAAACAACAATTCTATTATTGCCACGATGCCCCATGACTCCAGTCATTACCCTACCCTGAGGGTAACCAGTATCATTACTTCTGACAGCGTAGATTAATATTAACTTCTTTTATATTTAAAAAAATTTTAAACATATATAACATTATAGAAATATCGGTGTAGGTTTGTTTTGTTTTATTTTGATAGAGTCTCACTCTGTCTCCCAGGCTGGAGTGCAGTGGCGTGATCTTGGCTCACTGCTACCTCTGCCCCCACCGGGTTCAAGCAATTCTGCTGCCTCAGCCTCCCAAGTAGCTGGGATTACAGGCACCCACCACTATGCCCGGCTAATTATGGTATTTTTAGTAGAGACGGGGTTTCACCATCTTGTCCAGGCTGGTCTTGAACTCCTGACCTTGTGATCCACCTGCCTCGGCCTCCCAAAGTGCTGGAATTACTTTGGTACTGGTGAGCCACCGTGCCTGGCCCTGTATAGGCTTTATATAGTATGCTTATTGCCTTTTATGTTTATTTTTTAAAATATGCAATTTTAATGCTATCTTCAGCCTGAAGATAAACTAATTTTTAATTAAATGCCTGTGGCCTCGGAAGGAGGGAGACTGATACACATGTGTGCACACATACACATACACAAAAGATTTTGCCTTACCACAGATTCTTCTGATTTAAAGCAATGTATCAGCAAGAAAACATATTATTAAGGATAAGAAAAAAAAGAAAACATATTATTTCATTTAATTTTTTTAATATTTTGAATTATTTGGCATCAAAACAGAGGATTTTATTTTTAAACACAATATTTGTGATATCATGTCACTAGGCTTTAATGGAAATAAATTAGAAACTTCCTAGAATGGTAGAGGAGACAATCTGGCTTTCTGAATCAATATGTATTATACCTTTTCCAAGCCTTCTTAATTAATGAAACAATTTTCAGCTTCTAATTTTATTTTAAAATATGTAGAATTAACCATAATTTTAATATGATTTTAACCTTATTTTGAAAATCTCTATCAACAAATTCTAACTTTTTAACTTCTATACCACAGCTCTGATGGGAACACTATGAGGGGAATGTGTATTCTTAAGAAAAGGATGTTAGTCTGAAATGAGTTTGGTCTGGTAGCATAGACTCTGTTCAAAACTTGTTTAGCTGGGGCATTATCAGATATAAATTTTGATTTGCCACATGTTTTGTTTAGACATTGCTATGACTTAATTATTAGGGCTAGCACCATGATACCAAGGAGTGTGATTTGACAGGAAAATTCCTGAAAAATGATAAAATGTATACTTTTTTAAAACTAAACATTATGTCTAAAGAAGACATCAGATGCAAAAATGGAAAACACTAGGAAAATGTATATTCGATTAAATATTTTGAGAAAAATATAAGAAATGTTCCTATTTGTGTAGGGCTTGGCTTTTAGATATGTGAAAAACAACTGCCTAGACTGTTTATTGCTTAGTCAGCTAAATGTAAAAATGGAGGCTTCACTGACATTCAGCTTTCCAAATGTATTAGAAATGTCAGATAATCATGTATTTAGGAGCTTTGCTTAGAACATGTTTGCACATGGAGATTGAATAAATCCTTGTATCTCTAAATTTTTACCTAATGATTTGTTTAATAAACTCACAAATTATACGTCAGAAATACACATGGTTAAAGAATAATTACTCAGCATCTTACCATGCCAGTATGAGAATCTTTCTTTTTAGCCCTCACAGGCTTATAAAAGCATTAAGGCATGAGAAAAAAAAGTTTTAGGAATAAGCAAAGTACAAGTGATAGGATGTAGAAAGGAAAAACAAAAGTGTAATAATTCTTATGCTGGGTAATGGCTTAATTAAATGAACCACTAAAATGATAGGACATGCTATTTGGTATTTGCTATAAAATAGTCGGTCAGTGTATTCATAGAATAGGGGGAGTAGGTAGGGATATATAAAAAATACTTTTGGCTATGCGTTAATTGTTGCAGCTAAATGTTGGATACATGTAAGTTATTATACTATTTGTCTACTTTTATTTATGTTTAAAATTTTCCATGATAAAAAAGTTTTTAAAATGTTTACCTCAAAGCACACTGAGACCTAAATAATTCTTCCTGTTTCAGTGACACAGGTGGCATCAGTTGCCTTTGTCATCATGTAGAAGGACAAAGGGGAAAATCTGCTTAGTAATGGCAGTGTTTTTCACATTACATAAATAATGACAGAAATTGGAAGAGTTATAGCCTTTTTTATATGCCTTTCTCAGGGCTAACATTTTTCTGATTGTAGTTCCAGTTTCAAGGAGACAAAATATTTTTTTCTGATACACTAAATTAGAAAATTTCACTTTGTTCTGTGTTTAATACTATACTTTTCATGTTAGATCAGGGTATTTGGTTAGTGGTATGTTTTATTTCCATAATAAAAAGTTCCACGGTAGTTTGACTAAATCTGTTGATCATTAAACTCTGTAAAGAGAGGCAATTTGTACCTGTTTATTATTTATCATGAAGAAAATCCCAACATTAAATGGTCATCTACCTGCCCTAATTTTACATTTTAAAAAATCGTTTTACACACACACACACACACAAAATTAATATTATATGTTATAATTGTATATTACATATAATGAATATATATGTGTGTGTACATGTATAATTTTTATCTCAATATGTTAGATGTGAACAGGCAAAAGTCATATTTCATGTGTCGTCTCCCTTCATTTGGAAGAAATTCTGATACTCATTTAAGCAATTAGTTTTTATTTTATTAAATACTGTGATTAAATCTCTCAACCTTAAGCAATGGAATGATATGCTTAGATATTTTAAAGTGGGTTTTATATAGGGTACCCCTGAAAATAAATTATGTTGACTCCTCATTTTCCAAGCTGATGAAAGGATATTATAAAATAGCAGATAAACCATGCAGGATTGTTCTTCTCCCAGCGTAAGCCGTATTTAAATACCGAAGATAGAAAGAGATAAAATAGCAAGAGAAACTTAGATCTGAAAGAGCAGGTTATTTCTGAAGAATAGGAAGGATGCATGTAGCCAGTCTGCAAACTGTACTGGCCACCCTCTCTCTCTATTGTAGCCCTGCTGGGCAAGAACACAGTAACTTGCAAGGCCAACACAATCTTCCTTCCTGACACTCCAAAACCAATATAGGCTCTAAATATAGTAGAAGGGAAACAGTCTCAACTGAAAAAGGGAATGGAGTGAAGCAGTAGAGAAAAACTATCTATGAGCATGGTATGAGCTCTTTTAATTATAAGAGACTAAGAAACAGCCACCTCTTCCCACCTTAACCCCACCCCCTAAAAGAGCATATATTTATAAGAAGGCAAATATAATCAGGTGTGAAACTGAAGAGCTGTAGGGAACTAAGGCAGCTCTCTTGTGGGTTTCTTCTCATGAGGGCACTGCTGCATTCAGTATCTCCTCAGTTTTCTCCAAACTTCTCAGCATCGAATGGAGCTAGTCCCCTGCCCCTGTAACCACTGAAAGTTCTTACGCCTTCAGTAGCTTTAGTTGTCTATCTGTAAGACTGCCCATATCCTTTATCTTTCTCGAGGTACAGTAGCAGTGATCTAACTAGGTCATTTTGACACTACCCCTACACTTTTCTGTTTCCTTTTTGATGATGCCACACATCAGTGTTAGCTCAGAGCCTCTGTAACTAGCCCTTTCCAGATAAAAACAAAAGCTTTTAACTAGTGGGCTGCAGTCTTGGTCCTGGCATCATTCTGAGAGTCGATGTTTTTTATAAGGATAAAATTAGATGGTTATTAAGATGGTACTTTGCCTCCAGAAGTCTGAGACTGAGACAAATCCTGCCAGTCTCTGAGAAGATGCATACACAAGATACCGTGAGATAGGTTCCCTGGGGGCAGAGACCTTGTCTTACATGTTCCTATTTGGATCTTCTGTTGCTTAGCAGTTTGCCAAATAAGACTAACATTACTTCTTATATTAAGTAATTATTCATAATAGTAACTGAAGTTTATTGAGCACTTGCTATATGCCAGCCCTTTTTAAGGGTTTCACATTTATTAACTTAATTAATGCTCACAACTCTTCTGCTAGGGATTTATTATTAGTTATTATTGTTATTAGTTCCATTTTTACAGATAAGAAAGCTAAGGCACAGATAAATAGCCTGCCCAAAGTAATGCAGTTTTTAAATGATGAAGCCAGGATTCAGATTTATGGAGAACAACTTTAGAGCTTGCTCTAATCATTATTCACGTAATAATCAATTAATACATGAATAAATGATGATAAACATTTTTTTATACCAAAGCTAATGCAGAACTCTAACTTGAAAAACACATTGTTCTTCTGTCTTAAGGACCAAATGAGTTTCTGCTCCCAAACGTCAGTCTTATAATTAGTAACTCTGTTGAAATAAAAAGCCCTACCCATCCATTACTATCCCAGACCTTGTCTCCTTTGGGTGATAGCTCCAGTTCTATATGCCCCAGCTGAAAGTAGAGGGATATTAGGGAGCTTGAAGTTACCTGACTAGTCTCCTGTCACAGGAGGATGCCAGCAGAAAGGAACAGCCACAGTAGATAAAGAAAAGCTCTTACCTCTTTTGAAAGTTTCATCCCTAGAACATGTTGCTCAGTTACCATCCCAGAATCCAGTTTCAGATCTGCACTCCTCCTCCTTTGAGAGAAATGAAATGGGGTTAGGGGAAGAGAAGAAAAGAACTTCACAGCTTTCTTCTGGAGCTCAGCAGTGGTGATCCTTTTTGTATAGAAATCCTGGAACAGTTGCAATCAGTAAACTTGGTGGAGAAATTAACCAGTTTTATATTTGTGTTAATTTAGGAAGTCACAATATGTCTTTATTATTTATCTAGAAATATTTCAAGCTGCAAATACACCCTTATTTAGATGTTTGATGAAAACACCTTCTTGGGGAATGTAAATTAGTCAACAACTGTGGAAAATAGTAAGTAGGTGCCCAAAAAAACTAAAAATAGAATTACCATATGATTCAGCAATCCCACGGCTGGGTATATATCCAAGAGAAAGGAAATCGGTTTATTGAAGAGATATCTGCACTTCTATTACTATTACAGCACTATTCACAATAACTAAGATACAGAATTAACCTGTGTCCATCAACAGCTGAGTGGATGAAGGAAATGTGGTGCATATTCACAATGGAATATTATTCAGCCATAAAAAAGGATGAAATCCCATTATTTGCAGAAACATGGTTGGAACTGGAGGACATTGTGTTAGGTGAAGTAAACCAGGCACAGAAAGACAAATATCACATGATCTTATTCATATCTGGGAGGTAAAATAATTTTATTTCATAGAGGTAGAGAATAGAATGGTGGTCACCAGAGACTGGGATGGGGGTACTTGGAGATGAAGAGAGGTTGGTTAATGAGTACAAAAATACATTAAAATGGAAGGAATAAGTTGTAGTATTTGATAGCATAGTAGGACAACTACAGTTAACAACAATTTATTGTATATTTCAAAATAGCTAGAAGAGAAGATTTGGAATATTCCCAACACAAAGAAATAGTAAATGTTTGAGGTGATGAATATCTCAATTACCATGACTTAATCATGACGCATTGTATGTATGTATGTATCAAAATGTCACCTGTACCACATAAATATATACAATTATTATGTGTCAATAAAAAGAGAAAAAAGAAAATGAAGACATACCATGGGCAAATAGCCATATGAGTTAAAGTAATCATTTGGGATTATGCTCTTCATTATCAGGTATAATTAAGAATTGGCCTCTTTGTACAAGATTCTTTCTTGGCCAAATTCCATTACTATGAGAAAATTTTGCCTTGGAGTTAAATTCCAGGGTGGGCAGTTACTTGGATTAAGTTAAACAAAACATCAGATCATCATGCTCTTATTCATTTTTAATTAATGGACCAAGAAATGTAAAGATAGCACTGTATCTGTCATAAAAGAATTTCATCCTTTTAATTCACTTAAGCAAGATTTTTACATTTAAAAACTAATCATCCTAATTTGATCTATTATCAATAGAACCCATTATTTGGATCTTTGACGTTTCACTTATATATGTGGTAAATAATATTTAATTTAAATGCATTGCCTTTATTTTAATAGAATGATTTATTTAGTCCTTTGCAAAAATACTACTTCTAAAACTAAACGTAGAAAAAGGACTATTTGTGGCAGCCTATATTTTCAACTTATATCAAATTTTCAGTGCTCTAAAGGTGTTGATTTTGCTTATGAAAGTGTTAGCACTCTGTATGACATCTTCAAGAGAAGATGATTGAAAAAAAATTTTTTAATTGCAAAAGTGGAGGGAAAGTGTTGACCAGTAAGTTCCCAGATTAATCTGTTCCTGCAGTGGAAAAAAAAAAGTGGTAATGAATTGAAAGGCGCTATCTTGCTAGACTCTTAGATATAGAATTACTTGGATTCAGACTAATCACAGAACTCAGGATGTTGTAACTGTATTATACACAGGATATATTTGAAGAGGACTCCTGAATATTTTGTCATTTGATCTTTATTATTTTAATTATATTTTCAAAAAGAAGAAATACATTAAAATTGAGATAACCTGATGATATTCTTGTTTTTATTGGTGATTTAAAATTATCATTGGTAGTTTTTGTGTGTTCATTTTCAAACATATCTGTATAAAAATAAATACAACAGTACTCTCTTTTAACCAATATTTAGACATAAATATTTAACTAATTTACATAATAATCCTCTCAGCTATCAGCACCCAATTCAATTTCATCTAATACGTCCTGTGATGAATTCAACATGGCCAAAGAATTCTATTTTATTATTAAAATGGTATAGATTTTTCATTCTATGGCCTGACCAGAGCTTCTCACTCAATCCTAACAGTATTAAAAAGCTCTTTTCCAGTTTTCTCATACCCAGCCAGGGTTTTCATAGCATCTATTCAACATGTGCTAAATTACACTAAATTTCTTGGTTTTGAATATCTTTATTGTAAACATCAATTAAAAAGAGTAGACAAGATTTTCATGAAGAGATTTTATCTTCTGGACACACAATATGCAAATAGCATGATCAAGGCTCATACCAGGTCACCCACTGCAACTATCTTAGATGAGTGTCTTGAGCTTGACGCTTAGATGAGTGTCTTGAGCTACTCGACACTTTTCATTCACCTGAAAAAAACTGAAATATTTAGGAAGGAGTGCAAATATGAACTTATAAAAAGTTCCCAGCTCAACAAGTTTCATTCTGCAAGTGATAGTAATTATTATTTTTAAATAAAAATCTTATTTTCAAGATAGGTTTTAGCACCAGGGAGGAAAAATTCATTCACCTGCCTGACCATTATGAATCTGAAATTTCTTTTTTTGAAAAGGTGATTGTTGGTTAATAAATGAAGCAATAGCAGATGTGAGAAGTTGAAAATCCATATTCCTTATGTGGTTTTGGTTTTTTAATATCAGTTAGAAAATATTGTAATGCTACTTTTTAAAAATAATCAAAGGGCTGTACAGAAAAGATAACTCAATTGTATGTGCTGTCTTATACTTTAAATTCCCTCTCTTGTGTTTTCCTCTCTCTTCTCAAATGAGCTAGTTCATTTTCAGCCATTCTTCTATAAATCTCATTGCTCAAAAATGTATAACGATTTAAAAAAGTATGTGACATTTTTGTCCTGAGTTTATTAGTATTTTCAACTTAAGGTGTCAATAAATATCTATAAACATTTGGAAACTACAGTAGCATTAAAATTAGAAGAAGAATTGATCAACCAAATAAATATAGTCTTTCCACAATTTATCTTCCAAGTTAAAATTGCATGTTATGTTAGATGTTTCCACCCTGAAATCTGATTCTTAGAATAAATTTAAAAATTTTCAGTGACTAATGATTTTGAAAATTGTCATTATAAATAGGGCTGCATATTTGTATGTCATTCTACTAATTAGAAATTTATAGTGCATTATTGTAAAATATGCTTTATTTTTTTAAAATGAGATATCAAGTTCTTGTTAGAATAATTTGAATAAAATATAATTTAAAAGAATATTCAGCTTTAACCTTACAATTGTAAGTGATGTGATTTAGGTCTTTTTAAACAGTTTACTTGGTTTTAGTAAGTATCCTTGTTGTAGTCAAGAGATAAGGAAGATATGACACATTGGGATTTGAATTCTATAGTGTAAATGAAGATACTTGCAATCTTACTCATATTGCAGACAAAATGATTAATATACATTAATATAAATTCTTTTAGGCTTGTGTTATGTTGTTCTAACATTTGATTAAATTGCTTTTTTCTTTATATTTAATCTTATAATTTTTCTTAGCCTTAAAAAGATTAATTTGTGATGGTTAACATCATTTGTGGTTATAAGTCAAACGTGCTAACAAAAGAAGTCTATATTAGAATAATTGTTTATGTTAGGTTTTCTTATGTTATCTTTGTTATAGTTGGCATAACAAGGCAAGAAGTATATTTATCAGTATAAAAGATGTAAACCTGTATTAGACATTAAAATACCTACTTCAGCTACAGGTATGGTTTATCTCATAAATTTTTTTTTGAAAGAAAGAAAAAGAGAGGAAAGAAAGTGAGAGTGAAAGAAAGAAAAAAAAGAATGTAAGAGTGAAAGAAAGAGGAAGAGAAAGAGGGAGAGAGAACGGGATTCTTGTTCTATTGCCCAGGCTAGAATGCAGTCTAAAAATGGGTATCAAAAACCTCTTTTATGCCAATAATTGTGCTTAACAATGGAGACAGAAAGGAATAAGAGATGAAAATAACAAACAAGCAGCCAACCAATATTTTATTTAAACCTGTGAAATGCTATGCAATTGCTGAGGAGTGATTTACTTCCAATTATGTG
>CAUYLG010025111.1:0-41737 GCA_963573385.1 Cacajao melanocephalus | reverse complement strand
ATCCCCTGTAGGAGGAGAGGCATTCTGATTTCGGGTGTTCTCAGCCTTTTTGCACTGGTTTCTTCCCATTTTTGTGGATTTATCCACCTGTCGTCTTTGTAATTGCCAACTTTCAGATTGGGTCTGAGTGGACGTCCGGCTTATTGGTGATGAAGTTTTTTCTGTTTCTTAGTTTTCCTTTGGTGGATGCCATTTCCCCACAGAGTTAGGCCTTCCTGGGTTCAGCCATGCTTACTGTGAAACTCTCAGTCCTCAGCACTTCCAATTGCTGTTCTCCTTGTGGGGATGGGACCAGCCGAGCCTGACTCAAAGGACACCCAGTCCTGTATACTCCGCACTGAGAAGCGCCACGCCGCGCCACTCCACGGCTCCGGCAAAACAGCTGCGTCAGCCAAAAAAGTCGCGCTGGCAACATGTGTGGCTCCTCTGCTGGGAATCTCCCGGTCTGTGGGCAACAAAAATTTGTCTGAAAGTGTGGCGTCCACTTGCTCTCTGCACTTTCACTGGGAGCTACAATCCTGAGCTGCTACTAATCAGCCATCTTGGATCTCTCCCAGAATGTTTTCTTTTTAAAAAGTATATAGAGTTGGGGTCTTACTACTTTGCCCAGGCTGGTCTCAAGCGATCTTTTCGCTTCGGCATCCCAAAATGCTGGGATTACAGGTGTGAACCACCATGCCTGGCCTCAGTAAATGCTTTTTGGATGAAGACAGTTCATTGCATTAGTTTGGTTTCTTCACCTAGGCTGTAGTTACATATAGAGAGTATCCAAAACTATGTCTGTATTTGCACCTCAAATGGTTCCAGAATGCCATACAGTTGATATTTGTTGATAGAAAGCCATGTGTTCCCCTCAGTACATTCATCGAGGGCTGACACAGCCATTGGTATTTAGTCCTCTGGGCTTCTTATCTCTGTCTAAAACAAGGTGAGGTGAGGCCCTCACAATTACCTTGTTTATCACCACCAGGATTCAGGTAGAGATTTCCGGCCAAGCAGGGCCTGTGGTAAGGAGATACCCGACTCCCGATAACACCGCAGGCTGAGCTTGAGAGGGCCTTTGTAATCAGTGGCTCCATTGACTACAGCCTGAGTCCTGGACCAGGTGCCAGGCAGGGGCCTGTGGGAGGTCCGGGTCTGTCCCCTCCCTGGCCCCTTGGCACAATCCAGTGCTGATGAGCTAGAGGAGGAATTCCTGCCTTTGAGGCATGAGCCAGCTGGGCTGCTGCTACCTATCAGCTAAGAAAATAAAAGTCATCCCAGCCACCTGCAGTTGACCCAAGGGCTGGCGCCAGAGTGGGAGCTGGGAAGGTCTTTTTGGAAGGGCTGTGAGCTGCTGGAGATATCAGCTGGGCTCAGGTAAAAGCTTTGTGGATGGGGAGGTCCAGACTTGAGAGTGGAGGATTAACACTTAATTTCAGGCTATAGGCTCACAGTCTACCCCTTGGCTTGTCTTCTAAGGGCTGAGAGGCCACAGCTTATGCATTTATGTGATTTGGGTGGGCAGGGACCCTCATCTCTGTTCCATGAGATGGGAAGATCCTTCTGTTTGATTAGTTGGGGAGGAATGGGGCCTGTGCTCCCTTCTGCGTAGCAGTCTAATACTGGGAGTGTTAGTTTCACCCACCACTCACCACTCGCCCTTTGCAAGAATCCTGATCTTAAGATCTGCCATTTTCATCACCCCTAGATGAAATCCAATTGAATTTCCACAGAGGTAGGTATAAACAGTTCTACCATCAAGGTTTCAGAAGAGTCCCTTGAAAGAAGTAGAGGCGGGGCAGGGGGCAGCTGTGACCATGAGGAGGGAGAAGGGTCTCCTAGTGAAGGCTCTGGGGACATGTCCTACCAGATGCCCCCATCCTGCCTCTGAATCCTCTTAGACCCTCTAAGTCCCTCTTCAAGTTCCTCTCTTTCCTCTGGTCCTCATTCCCTCCCATTCCCCTTGGGACCCTTTTGCACATGGCAGCTGGCTCAGGCTCAGGCAGGAAGTGGGGGTGTAAAAGGCATCAGAATGACATGTGAGGCAATGGCTTCTGATTTATTGGAATATTAATGTGTTTTTGAGTTCTCTCTAGTGCCTTCCTCCTCCCCATGTTAAACAGGTAGCTTGGGCTTCTTGCTTCAGGGACTCTTGTCAACAGAAGCAGCCTGTAGCCCATGGTTCATCTGTGTCTGTGAAGAGATGCTCTTTAAGTGTCCTTGTGGGGGAGAAGAAAGAGGAGGCAAGGAGAAATTCTCTGGAATGGGAAGGGAAGAGAGAACTGGTGCAGGGGCAGCCTAGGGTAGGGACCGGGGGATGCATCTCCTAGGCATATTCTCAAAGAGTGGTGCTTTCTGCTCTCTGTGGACATCTCTCTGGCCATGCGAAGCTGTGAGCCTTCTGTAGCAGCTGCCTAAGGGGATAAAGAGACCCAATGGGGATGGCAGCTGGTGCCCCCAGGAAGGTGGGACCCTGGGGCTGGAGATCTGAGTTACAGTGGAGTTCTGTGTCCTATGCAGGGCATCAAAAGAGAGTGGGCCTTCCATGCAAGGGGTCACTACGGATATGGACCTAGAAGAATCAGGGCCTTCATGATAGGCTGGAGGTTACAGACACTTTTCTTGTTTCCAGACCATCACACAGTTACACTGTGGTTCTTATTCACAGCTGGGAGAGGGAGGGAATGGGGTGCTCCAATAAGGACTTTACCCCTCCATCTCCATTCTTTGGGAATAAACTGATTTTAAATAATAAAGAAGGTGATATTCTTCTCAAACTTGAGTTTGAGGCCTGCAATTTGTACTTGCCTGCTTGATTCCAGGATGCAGACTAATTCAGGGAAAGGGGGTTTCTTTCCTTTGACAATATTCCCTATACCACCTGCACACATCCTCTATTGCTCTGGCACTTCTATTTATTCATTTTATAAATATTAATTGTGGATTTACTATTTATTAGGTACTGGCTTAAGTGTGGAGGATACAATGATGCATCAAGCCACTCGCCGTTCCCTAGAGATCTCACAGTCTCACAGGGAAGACGTGTTCATCAAATAATTCTACAAATGTGTATATATACGTGCATACACTGGGATAAAGCCTTAAAGAAAAATAGCTGCTGCTACAAGAGTGAGTAGTGTCAGGTCTGATGAAGTCTGGAGTTGGGTGGGAAGTGGAAGGGGTCAGGAAAAGCAGGAAGTTCTGTTTGAGCTGAGCTTTTAAGACCTGTGTGTGTGGGTGCATGTGTAAATGCGAGCATGCACACAGGTATATATGTGCACACATGTACCTGTATGTACATACATGCAAGAAGGATATTTTAATGAGAGGGAAGAACATTCCAGAAGGCCTTGAGGTGGGAGAACAAGCCAAGTTCCTTTAAGGAACTGAAGCAAACCCAGGTGGCTGCACAGAGGTGAGGCCAGGGAGGGGACAGTGAAAAGTAAGGTCACCTAAGGCCTGAGACATCGGGTTGAGCAATTTGGCCTTTATTGTAGGAGTAATGGGAAGCCATTGAAGGTTTTTAAGCCTGGAGGTAATAGAATCTGATTTACATTTTAAAAAGATTATTCTGACTGCCATGCTCAGCACAGATGATGGGAAGACAAGAGCTAAAACAGAGAGACCAAAATTTTGCAAGGAGATAGATTTATCTGTAACCACAGGGAAGATGTTCAAACGTCATTAAGTGAAAACCAAAACAAAAACAAGTTGCAGAACCAGAAGTATGACGCTATTTGTATTTTTTTCAAGGCATGTGCACATTTATGCATATACATTCACATCATAGCAGTTTGTCCATGCATAGCTTCTTTCCAGCCCTTTGCTATCACGGACATTTCATTGTAGAATGGAAAACATCTTAGATTTGGGTTCCCAAGAGCTTGGGCTATTGTCACTCTTTACCGACTTCAGGTATGTCATTTAGCCTCTTCACGCCTCAGTTTTCACATCTGCAAAATGAGGGTATTGGACCAGATGAGCTTTAAACATGAATTCCTTCAACCTTTGGATTCTTGTGACTCTGGGCAGAAGGAAGGTGTGAATAAGGGAGGTTGCATACATTATGCAGGCAAGTTGCCTACCCCAGCTCTGTTTTAACACTGCAGGGTTAGGGTGACACTCTAGAAGAGCAGCAGCAGGACTGCGGAGAGTGAGAACATCTCCCAGGGCAGCCTGACAGCAGGAGTGGGCAGCTGTCTCTGTGCTGTGATTTACCACCTGCCTGGACCAAAATAGGCCCATCTCCTGGCCTGCTCCAGGAAGCTCATTCCTGGTAAACAAGAGATTAACTTACCCAGGACTGGTGCTGGATCTACATCGAACTATTCCCCTCCAGGATCCCATAAGCACATTTGAAGTAATTTTACTGGTGGAAATGAAAGAAGGGGACCAGAGGAAATGGGGGAATCAGGGTCTAACCAATTCTGACAGAGAGTGTCTTGGTAGCATCCTTCTTATGACTGACCTGATTGGGGTGAGGGGTAAGTATCACTGGGAGTAGAGTTGGGGTATTGTTTCCGTAAGGCTGTACTTGGAACACAAGGTCTGCAGGATGTAAGGTATTATTCCACATAGGAATTCCCCAGTCAAATAAATTGGTGAGCCACTAGCTTAAATAAAGTTGAGCAGTTTTTTTTTCCCCCCATAGGACTTCTTCAAGTTTTACTAAGCTAACTTCACCATGAATTCTTGAGAAAGGAGAAAATAATATACAGTGTACCCACCTGTTTACAAATAGCATTTTCTGGGATAAGTCTTCCACAGGTCACACTGTAAAAATGACAGACGAGGCTATAGGTTTTTGGAGAGAGAGATGGGTCTTATTTCTACCTGAGCACCCGGTACCTGTGACAGTGATAGTTCCATGGTGGGTAGGTGGACTGTGATGGCTATTGAACTAAAAACTTCCAAACAAACTTTGCCAATTTTAACATGTGGCTGGTACACCATGGATGTCTAAATTCCCATCTAATACATCTTATTTCTTATCTTACAGGTCTCCTATTAATATCAGTAGGGTGACTGTAATAACCTAATTAAAATGGCTTCCTCATTATCTCTTAGAGCTTTATCCTTTATTCTTTGATAACATTTTCACATTCATTCATTGCAAGGAAAGTGGAAGACCTGAATATTAGGCGACCTGAATTCAAGTTCTACTGATTAACTATTAAATAGCTATGCTAACAAGCGAAACATCTAAAGTTTTTGGGCTTTGATTTCCTTATGTTTGAAGGTCAAATATGGACTATGTATCAGCTTTGCAGTGATAACAAATGATCCCTGATCTCAGTGGCTGACGGTAACAAAGGTCCATTTCTTGCCAGTGTTAGCTGTGGACATGGGTCTGCTGACTCTCTGCACTGATGACCGGGAATCTTCACTGTGGGCCCAGGTAGAAAGTACAGCCCTGATGGAGATGTGCTGAGTTGTGTAATGGCTCTGAAAGCTTCTGCTTGAACAGAGCCTACTTCACGTATGTTCGTATCCCTTTGTCCAAAGCAAGCCGCATGGCTGAGCCTACCATTAACAGGGTAGGGAAGTACCATTGTCACTCAGTATCCTCAGAGGATTGGTTCCAGAACCCTTTGTGTATACCAAGATCCAAAGATGCTCAATTCCCTGATTTAAAATGATGTAGTATTTGCCTATAACCTACACACATACTCCTGTATACCTTAAATCATCTCTAGATTATTTATGATACCATATATAGTCAATAATTGCTTAACGATGGAAATATGTTCTAAGAAATGCATCATTAGGTGATTTTGTTATTGTGTGAACATTCTAAGGCTATATTACACAAACCTAGATGGTACAGCTTCGTACATACCTAGGCTATATGGGATAGCCTATTGAAGCTGGTCTACACACTTGTGCAACGTATTACTGTACTGGATACTGTTGGCATTTGTAACACAATGGTAAGTATTTGTGTATCTAAACATAGAAAAGATACAGTAACAATATGATATTGTAATCTTATGGGACCACTCTTATATATGTGGTCTGTCATTGGCCAAAATATCTTTATGGGTGTTGCATGGTTGTACTATGTAAATTCTAGGTAAATAGTCATTATACTGTATTTTAAAATGGATGTTTTTTACTGTTGTCTTGTTTTTATTGTTTTTGTGATCCACAGCTGGTTGAATGAATGGATGCAGAACCATAAATATAGAGGGTTGACTGTATATGTACCCCTCCCACAGGAGGGCACTGACAGCCACCAGACAGTGGTGAGAATGTCTAACTTTTTGACTGGGAATCGTCGGGGACGTGGACACAATCTATCACAGATTACATGACAGTTATGTTCCTTCAGCCCCAGCTTCAGTATTCCTGGTATTCTCCTAGAATGAATCTAACCTTGATGCACAACATTGGGAAAATAATTTTTAGTGGACCTTAATGAAAGAGAGTGAGAACAACTTTCCACTTGCTGTCAGCTGGCAGCAAAATTCTGGAATGGGTTTCTGCATAGAAAGTGATGAGCAATTGGATTAAGGAGTAGTTTGTGTGCTTCAGCTTGGTTTCTAAGAGTCATGCCAGAAAGAACTCATTTGGTTTTAGAGGGGTTGTGAGACTGGTGCTCTGGGAAATGACATGCACAGTGAATCTGGGTTTCAGCAGAACTTTGGCAGCATCTCTTTTGGATATACGACTAGAATTTTTTGTTTTCAGTGTGACCAACTGTATCTGGCAAGTAAGAATGAAGAGGTGGATGGGTTGCCTTAGGGCTTCGCACTCAGGCTTTCCTCATTTGGGCCATACTTTTAGCAACACTGGGTTGAACTCTGATTCATCATATCCATCCCTGGCACTAACCTAGGAAGGGCAAAAATGCACGGTGTGATGAAATTGGGATCCTTAAATGATCATCATAGGTAAGAATCATGGGTAAAATCAGCAGGATGAAATTGAACAGAAGTAAATACTAAGGCACAATATTTAAATTCCAATAATTGTTTATATAAATAGAGTATTAGGGAGCTCTGACTTGATAACTGGCCTTCTGCTAAAAGATTATAAATCCTAGAAGTTTGGTTGGGAGTAAGTTTAACATAAGCTAATATAAAGTGACTGCCATATAAAATGCAATGTGGATAATTTTATATATATGTGTGTGTGTGTGTGTGTGTATATATATATATACACATACATATATATGTATGTGTGTGTGTATATATATATATATATATATATATATATATATACATATATATATTTGCCCAGACTGGTCTCAAACTTCTGGTCTCAAGAAAGCCTTCCACCTTGGTCTCCTGAAGTGCTGGGATTGTAGGCATGAGTCACCATGCCTGACCAGATAATGATTTTAGATTTTATAAACAGAAGTATAATCAAGTCTTATTTCTAGTATATGGACTTGAATGGGACAGTTGGATTAGGGACGGAGGGATAGACAGAGAGACAAAGAGATATTAAGAGAGGGAGAATTTAGCTTGCCCTGCCACTGAGTGAGTGTATGCCCTAGGTTGAATCAAAGCTGGGATTTGTTAATCTGCTATTCCCTTTGCTACTTTCATTTCCTTTGTGTCTCTCCGAATACATGTACTTCTCTGTGTTGAGTCTGAATCTGTTGTAGATGCATATTTTAATGCCAAGTTTAAAGTGCAAGCGACTTCCTCAATGCAAGCAATTGATCATTTGATCTAGTAAAAAGAGTGATGTAGCACTAGAGAAATCTGAAGATGTTGGATTTCTTGAGAGGTAATAATGCTGTTCTACAAAGCAGCACCCTTTTCAAGGGTAATTTAGGTAATAATCAGTTTTTGCCTTGTGTGCTAATTTTAGAGTCTACTTTCTATGTGAGATATGACTCTATAGTGTCAAGATCTATGTACGTGATGGTTCTGCTCTAGTTAGAGAGGGATGTTGACAAGTCAGAGCTCATAAAAAGAAGGGTGACCTGTCATTACAATAGTTGAAGGAATTAGGATATTTTGCCTATAGAATGAAAGCTTGAGAGAATTATGAAAACTGCCTTTAAATATCTACAGGGCTGTCGTGTATCTGGATACACTCCTGTATTGTTCGAGAACAGTCAGTGATAGTTCATGCAAGTTATGCATGACCTGAGGTAAGGAAGATTTTTTCTAACAATTTAGGATAAAGGATGGAGTAAATTGCTTTTACAAGGCAGTGAGTTCCCTGTTCCTTGCACTGAACTAGCAGAAGTTGACTGACCACGTGTCTGAGATGTTCATAGAGACATCTCATCTTTTGTTTCGTCAGCATGCATCCATCCCTTCAGAATTCTGTTGGTTATTGCACCGATTTTCCTCTTAGAACTCTTGAAAGAACTCAACTCGCAATTCATCTGTCTCAGATGAAGTGATGTTGACTCCACCTTTGGCTACAGGGACCAGCCTGTGAAGTTCAGGTCTGGCATCACATTTTTGGCTATAGTAATTATTTCGGATGGGCACAGGACCTGATTCTGGCCAAAGAGAACTACTGAGCAAGGAGTATGGCTCTCTTTCCCCCTGGGTTTGAAGCAGGAAGGATGTAAGTCAGGGAGAGGGTAACCCTCTTGGCATCGTAGAGTTTGAGAATGAAGAAACCATGGAGAAGGCAGAGTCAAGAGATGTAGAGGGGCCAGGTCTCGATGACCATCAAATCACGCCTAAAGTTAGTGCCCCTGCAGGGCCACCTGGTCACGTGGACAAGCACATTCCATTTTGTGGTAAGACAGTTGGAGGAGAGCTCTCCATAACTGGCAAGCAAGAGTCTGTGATAGTTACAAGATGTGCCATGAGGTTAGAGTCTGTAACTTTCCAGGTGGTGAGTTACAATATTATTCACCTAGTTACCTCTCAGATGTATCTGTGGAGGAGCTAAACGCCATCGTGAGTTTCATGAGCAAGAAACACATTGCAAGTGGCAGGAAACTGAGCACAGAGTTGGAGTGATTTCTCTTCATTGCTTCTGGTTGCATCTCCTCTTATACTAGAGGTGGAAGCAGATGTTAAAAAAAAGGAGAGCATTTGATTTTAACATCTTTGGGTGTTGCCAAAGTCATTTAAAAGTCTTAGTTCATAGTTACTAATTTTGCCAGAAGTGACCTATGTGAGTACATTTGGTGGTGAGGATGGGGGTAGGAGAAACAACTGTGATGTGGGAGTTTGCAATTGCATCAAAGGAATTTAATGAGCTCAGATATGACAAGAGCGGGGGCAAAAAGATTATGGAGTCATCTAAGCCCACAGGTGAAAAAAAAATGTCCTTGTGAATTCCAGGCCTACATGACTTATAGTGTGGGTTTAGTACACTGGGGGCCATGAGGTGCCCTTAGTCACTTCTAAATTCAAGCTCCAATTCCTTCTTTGTCTTTCAACATTGAAAAAAACCCCAACCACGAGTGGTTGTTTATTCATTCAGTAAATATTCTAGATGTTGCCTGAGCATGTTTAAGATGCTGGAAATGCTTCAAAGAACACACTAAGTCCCTGCCCCTCATGGAGTTTGCATTCTTTGGAGGAAAATATACTGAACAAACAATATGAAATATTAATGTAACGTCAGTCAGTGTGTTAGTTTCCTGCTGTTAACATAACAAGTCACCACAAACAGAATGACTTGAGACAACACAAATGTATTATCCTGCAGTTCTGGAGGTCAGAAGTTTGACATGTGTCACATGGGGTTGAAATCAAGGTGTTTGCAGAGCTGTGTTCCTTCTGGAGCCTCTCGGGGAGGACCTGTTTCTTGCCTTTTTCAGCTTATAGAAGCAGCCCGTGTTCCTCAGCTCATCCCTTCCTTGCATCACTCGGACCTCTGCTTTTATCCTCAATCTCTTCCTCTGACTCTGACCCTCCCGCCTTGCTCTTAGAAAGATCCTTGTGCTTACAACGGGATCATATGGCTAATCCAGGATAATCTCCCTTTCTCAAGATCCTTAACTTAATCACCCCTGCAAAGCCCCTTTTGCCAGGTTAGGTAACATATTCACAGGCTCCAGGGTTTAGGATGTGGACTTCTTTGGGGGCTGTTATTCAGTCTACTAGAAGTAGGTGTTTTTTTTTTTTTTAAATTATACCTTAAGTTCTGGGATACATGTGCAGAATGTGCAGGTTTGTTACATAGATATACACGTGTCATGGTGGCTTGCTGCACCCATCAGCCTGTCTCTACATTAGTTATTTCCCCTAACGCTGTCCCTCCCATAGCCCTCCACTCCCTGACAAGCCCTGGTGTGTGATGTTCCCCTCCTATGTGTTCTCATTGTTCAACTCCCACTTATGAATGAGAACATGCGGTGTCTGGTTTTCTGTTCCTGGGTTCTTTACCAGAGGTAGTTTTAAGGGTTATGAAGAAAAAGAAAGAAAGGTGAAGAAAAAGAGAATGAGCTGGGGAGGAGAAGGCCTTCTGCGGTTGTAGTGAGGTTTGTGTTGAGACATAATGGAACGTCTTCCAGGTAGAGGGACCAATGGAGGCAAAGGCATGGAGGCTAAGCTTGGGCTGTTTGAAGGACAGCGAGAAGGGCTAGGGTAGAGTGAGTGAGGAGAGCAGTGGTGGACAGTGGGGTTGACACATAGGCTGAACCTGGAGTGGGGCTTTGCTGTTCCTGGTAAAGGCTGTTGACTTGATCCCAAGCGTCATGAGAAAGTGTCGGTCAAGGAAATGACGTGATCTGACTCAATGATGGAGAAGACCCCTCTGGCTGTTGTGTGAACAGACCATGGGAGCAGAAACAGGAAGAGGAGTCGAGGAGCTCCTGGAGTTGTCCAGCGGAGGATGAAGGGCCACAGTGTGGGTGGAGGTGATGAAAAGTGGTCAGATTTAAGATGCATTTTGATGTTGGAGCCTGGAATTGCATAGGAACCACTGTGAGATTGGAGGTGAAGTGTGAGGGAAAGACATGTGTTAAGGATGATACAGTGTTAGTCTGAAATTCTGGGTGAATCGGGTGCCATTTGCTACAAAGGAAAGCACTGAGGGAGGTGCATATACTTTTAAAAATGGGAGTGAGAAAGAGAAATTGAGAATTTGATTTGGTTTGCACATACTAACTTTGAGATGCCTGAAAAGATGTTCAAAGGGCAATGTTGATGAGAAGTTAGATAATCCAAGTCTGGGTTTCAGAGGAAATGCCAGAGCAGAAGATAAAAATTTAGGGTGAGTAAATGGATGGTATTTAAAGCCACAGGGCTGGATGAGGTCATCAAGAGAGTAAGGATAGAAGTTGGAGAGAAGACCCAGGGCAGAGCCCATGGGCCGTCCTATATCAAAAGGTCAGGAAGATCTGATAGCAAAAAAAAAAAAAAAAATTGACAAGAAAGTCCAAAGAGTTGATAGAGAAACCAGGACAGGGTGAGGTCCTAGATGTCTACTGATAAAACATTCCGAGGAGGTGGGGGGTGATCAACTGTGCCATGTGCTAGCAGCACAAGTAGGCATTATGGGGGCAAAGCACTGGTGACCCACTGGGTTGGTGACATGAGTTGGTTGGGGACTTTAGGAGGAGATCTTTCAGTAGAGTGGAGGATTGGAAGCCTTGCTGAAGAAGATGGCACAGTGAGTTGGGGAGGGATTGCAAGTGGCAAGAAGACACAATGTTTTCAGGGAAGTTTGCACTAAGGGAGGCAGAGGAAAGAGTACGGCAGATGGAGGGAGATGTGGGTGTGAAGGCGGTGGGAGATATTACCATGAGTCTCTATAGGCTGAAGGAATGATCCAGCAAAGAAGGAAAGGCTGTTCACATAGGAGTGAAAGGGGAGAAATAGATCAGCAAGGTCTCGAAGTAACAGAGAAGCAGCAGCGGGTCCCCCAGCATGGAGGGTGTGATTGGCTTTAGACTAAGGATCAGTGGGGATTTGAAATTTGTGGCTTGAAAAAGTTAAAGTGAGACTGGTCAGCAGTGTCTGTGTCTTCTTCTGTAGCCACAGTGTGAGCTGCTATGGGTTGTAGGAAGTGGACTTCATTTAGGGCTGGGGTTTTGCCAGCAGACTGTGACAGAGTAGGGGCGGGCAAGGAGTTGTTGAGGGTGTCTGCAGGGAGCCCAGTATGAATGCAGCTCGAGGCTGTGCAGACCCGACGAGTCTCTATTCTTTAGCCTTCCTCTGGCCTTGTTTCCCACTCCCCAAACCCAAATGGGGCAGTGTTTCTCACTGATGGCAGAACCACCTGGTGCTTGTTAAAAAGGCAGATTCCCGAGCCCTATCCCCAGCTTACTGAACCCAGATCTTTTGGAGATAGACCCAGTGTCTCTATCTGAAAGTTTGAAGCCAGGGCCCCAGTGGTCTTAGCCTCCCTGGGGTTGAGAGCCAACGCTTTGGGAGCATCAACTTGCTTTTATAAGAAATCTTTGCTTAATTTTCTGTTCTAGGTGATATTTGCAACTTGGTTTAGATAAACTGCCAGAAATTTAGATTCTTCCATCATTCTTCCTTCTCATCAGCACTGCAACTTTCCCCTTTTAAAAAAAAATTGTACCTCCCTTCCATCCTGACATGCTACCACTAGGCACTGCCTTTCCAATGGAATTCTTGAAAGATGCTAGTATTTGCTATCTGAAGGTTCCCAGGGTGTGGTGTGTTTGGCTAAGAAAGCAGAGCTTTGTGGACTTATGAATAAACTCAAAGGACATATTCTTCTCTCCTTGAAGTTTATTTCCCAACAGGAAAGCCTCCGTTTTTCCACCACCACCTCCCTCAGCTCTGCAGTATATGAAAGCTTGTCTTCCCCTTACTTTTGGCCATGATCATATTCCATTTGGTCTCACAGAGGTATCCATTATATTCAGAAAGTTACTTCATATGAGACGTAAATGTTCAAAATGAAGGCCAGCAGGACACATGTTCAGATGAACTTGTTCCTTGTCAATGGGTCATGCCAGTTCCTATGAGAATTATGATCTCTGCTCCACTGATGCCTCAGCTACCCTGTTCTGCTTTCAGTTTCATTTTCTGACCAGGCTCTTCCTGCCCCAGGGCCTGTGCATGTGCCATACCTTCTATCTGCAAAGCTGTTCCTTCCACCCCTATTTCACATGGCTGATTCCTTTCCTTCTTCAGGCCTTTGTTTACATATCACCTCCTCAGAGAGGCTTCTCTGACTACCATAGCGACTGTAGGTCTTCTATCGCCATCACCTCCTCCCTTTCTTCTCAGCACCACGTGTGTTTCCTTTATTGTTCTTGTTACAGTTTGTAATTGTTTGTTTAATTAATAATTACCTATATTCTACAGTATTTTGTAATTAATAATGGGGCAGCATATAATCTGCTTTGTCCCTTATTTTGTCCTCAGTGCCTGGCACCTTATGGGTCCTCAATCTGTTGATTAAATAATTTGGATATATCTAACATGGGGAGTGTTGTGATTAAAACACACTTTGGTTTGTATTCCTTCTCTTCCAATTAGGATTAGGTTCTGCAGCAGGTGACCCAAAACGAAGAATAGAGGCTTGAACAAGATAGGGCTTTATTTCTTTTTCTAATAGGGGGTGGTCCCATGGCAATCAGCGGTTCAGATTTCTGGCAGCTTTTAGCTCTATTTGGCCAACAGTGTGGCCATTGTACTCAGCGTTCAAGAGGGCAGCTAGTGCTCCAGCCATCACATCCATATTCTAGGCAGAAGTTTAGAGGAAGAGGTTAAACATGATGGAAAAAAGAGCCAATGCCAGCTGCCTTTTCAGAAAGTTTTTCAGAAGCTGCTACCACAATGCTTTTGCTTTTATCTCATTGTCCAGTACTCAGTTGCATAGCCATATCTACCTGCAAGGGAGCCTGGGAAATGCTGTCCTTTTGGGGAGGCACATATATACTCTAAATAAAACCAGAGGTTTTGTTAATAAAGATGATGGGAAATATAGTTGCTTGGGTAGGCAATTGTCAATCTCTGTCACGTTTCCTGCTCAAAAACCTTCTATGTTTCCCTAGTATTTATGTCAGGGGTTATTAATACACAAATAACAAAGTTATCTGTATATTTGAAACACTTTGGAAACGTTTTCAAAGGCATATGCTTGGACTTCAACCCCTGAAATTGGGTAGATCTGGGGAGGGGTTTGTTGTTAGTGCTTCAGGGGCCAACCATAGGTTTCACCACCACTGCAAGCCTGAGTTCTGAACAAATTGAGGAAACCACTTGAGGCAAGTGAGGAACAAATGTTCATCTTCATTCTTGATTAGGCTGGTTGGAGAATGCAGCTTTTAGGTGTACTGGCTAATCAGGCTTTTAAATAATTCCACCCCTGAGTTAGACAGACTTACCTGGTTGCAGAGTGAGGCCACCATGTGCTTTGCTGTGGGGAGGGCCTTTGCCTTTGATGCCATGGCAGGGTCAGCTCAGAGCACAAATTCTCTGAGGTAGGCAGGTCCCCTGGGGCTGAGCCACCCATGCTCTTTCCTCCTCCCAAACCCGTTGGTCAGATGAGTTGTACCTATTTCCCTTTCCCCTCCTAAGGCGAGGCATGAGTAAGGAGTGGGGCAAGCAGCTAGGAGGGTTATCCTGGGAAAGAATCAAGGAACAATGTGAAAATCTCTAACCTGCATCATAAAGCTCAAGTTACTTTGCAAAGCATCTGAGCACCTTTGTGACCTGCCTGGAATCTGTAGTTCTGCTTTACGTCTTTCTTCTTCATATTCTCTCTGCACCAACATCTTCCTTCCTCAGTGCCTTTGCTCTTGCTGTCTTCCTGCCTGGAGGACACTTCCTTTTAAACTATACACATTAAACCCCAACTCCCTTTCAGAGTCCAGAGTGCATGTCTTATCCTCCATCAATCCCATGATACCAAATCCATCTCTCTTTGCTCCTGTTCCCATGGTACCCATGCCGCTCACGCTATCTTCTCATTCTTTACATATGCCTCCAAGCAGACAGACATGGCACGGTGCTTAGCAGGAAAAACAACAGGAGGGAGGCTTGCATGAAAGGAGGTAGGTAATTGGAAGGCAGGGAATGGAGGGAGGGAGAAACATGGGGCTGCAAAGTGATGGCCCCCACCAGACTAGACCTGTGCTCTCTGCTCACCACATCCTGCCACACACCCTGACTATATCACCTGCCTGGCCTTTGTAGGTGTTGGTCTTGGGACTGGTGTTCCACAGCCTCCCCTGGAGGTGGCTGAGGCCACTTTGCCTGCTCCAGAGACTGAGAAATACCCTTGTATGGATTGGCCCATTGTCTTGCAAACAGCGCCCTTAGTCTTCCTGTAATCTGCACTCAGTGGCCCCTGTCCTATCTCTTGGGGGTTGCACAGATTATACTGACTGCCTCTTGCATGTGACAGTCCCTTTGACATTTAAAGTTCGACGTGTCACCATTGTTTCAATCTCCTCTCAAAAGTCAGCGTATCATAACTATCGGTTGTTCTTCTAAGTGATGTTAATAAATGATGTTATGACTGATTGTTAAATGCCAGCTATGAGCTTTTAGCAAGTGAAGCAGGCCCAGGGTAGCAGAGGCAAATCAAAATGTCAGAATTTTATGGGCATTTTACAAATCTTTAGGCTAGGGATACTAGACAAGTGCTCATTTTGATAAGTGGAGAGTGGCTGCTTAGAGCACAGTGTTGATTCTCAGCCCACATCTGGGTTCACTGGGAAAGGTGCTGGCAAGGATTAGGGATGCTGCCAGGAAGGGGAAGGAAAGGGCAGTGGAGGGAGGTCAGTCATTCACCATCCTTGATTTTACCTAATTTCAAGGGCTCAGAGAGGTAGAAAAAGTCCCAACTGGAGTAAGGAATAGAATGGGATTTAGTATTCCTGATTTCTATTCTTAAGTTTCTTCCTTCTGACCAAACTGCCTCATTGCTATTGGTGTCTTTCAGGGAAATCCAGATTATCAAGACTTTAGATTATTGCTGTTGTCTCATTTTCTTACCTTCTAGCTATCTCAACTACCTCCTCCAGAGCCGACTTTTATGCTAATCTGCCTGTGCATCTCCTTCCTTAGTTAAATAAAAAATAATCATCCTGCTTCTTCTACTGCCATTCTTTTTGGAAGGCACAATAATCAGTCTTTAATGAGCTTGTGACTCTGAACCGAGGTATAATAATTTCAGTGACTCTGCAGCTTCCGTGGATGGAAATATATTTATTTTAGAAACTGATGACCTGTGGGAAAAGGCTATTATTCTAAATACCATGATGAGGTCATGGGAGTTGGTGGAGGGCTTGGGGAGAGGGGAAGAGAGGGAAGAGAACCAGTGAAACTAGAATTGCTTATGAATGAAAATAGACTGCTTTCTATTCTGAGCAAGAGATCCTAGTTTTGCGATTTTTTAAAAGGGATATTGAAGTAAAATGCACAGAGATGGGAGAAGTTTCTTGAGCTTAGCTCAACCCTTTGCCTAGAGTTCCATTAGGTGACATGAAAGATGGTTGGTGAGGTCAGCCTTAGGTCCTAGGGTGGAAGACTAGAGAGTGCTAGGAGCAGGAAATGGGATGGTTGGTGAACATACTTCACATTGTGTTTTAGACTTGTTCCTATATTGAAATTTTACACAAAATACTACACTTTTTAATTATATAAAGGTAGAAACAAAAACAAACAAAAATGCGTAATTATCCAGAATCCCACCCCAGTCATTACCACTAAGCAGATACAGTATGTGTACACACACACACACACACATGTATATATATATTATACATACATATATATGTGTACGTGTATACACATGCATTTTGTAAAATGGGAATCTTCTCAGGCATACTCTTCTTTAATTTTTCAATGTACAGTATATTGTGATCATCTTTCATGGTCAAGAAATATAGATCTGTGATGTTGTATTGGACTTTCATTGATTGCTCTCTGAAAAACGATTCCTATTTTGTAATTTCCTAACAGAACACAGAATTTCCAAGCCAGTGGTTTGAGTGAGTCATTCTATCCTAGCTCCAGGGTGCACTTTGAATAGCTTTGCCAATCAGCTTATCTTATTACCTAAACCTTGGCAATTGGTTCAGGATGGACATTTGGCCCATGTTGGCCAGGTTGGTCTTGAACTCCTGACCTTGTGATCCACCCACCTCGGGCTCCCAAAGTGCTGGGATTACAGGCATAAGACACCATGCCTGGCCAATATTTTCATGTGTACCATCCAATTTGGTTTTTAAGTAGTCTTATGAGTTAAGTAAGTATCTGTTCGGCAAGTGCAGAACTAATGGCCATGGAGACTGATGGACCTACCCAAGGTCCCCGATCTGTCCTGCGTCATACAGCCAGTTAGTAGCAGAATGAGGTCTTCTGATTTTTGAGCAGAACGTTTTTTAATCAAGCAGAGAGATTACGTAGTCCTGTGAATAGAATGATTCTGAAGGATGAGACCACATTATTAGGTTAACAGTAAGGATATAAAAAAGACTTGTCACGTGAATCCGTTGCAATCTAAGATGTAAGACATGAGAAGGTTTAGAGATTAGGCCAGCAGTTCTCGAAGTATAGACTGGGGAGGTCTTTTTAGGTTTGTAAGGTCAAAACTCTTTTCATAACAATGTTAAAATGATTATTTTCCGTTTCATTCTCAATCTCCACATGTGTACGGTGGAGTGTTCCAGAGGTTACATGATATGTGACACACAACAGACTAAATGCAGAAGGAAATATGAGAACCCAGTTGTCTTCTAAAAGGCCAGGCACTAAAGGGATGTGCAGAAATTTCAAACAATGCCTCTGTCTCACTATAGACAGATACAGCTGAAACAAAATCTGTTTGAATCTTTAATATTTTTAAGGTGTTCTGAGACCAAAAAGTTTGAGAACCACTGGATTAAAAAATAAATATGATTTTCAATGAAATTTCTTTCAGAAGACTCATTCAAGAAGGTCTAGTTTCCTGTTGGCTTCTAACACCTGGACTGAAGGCACAAAATACAATGTGACTTGGACACTGGGCAATTGAGCGGTAATAGAATCAACACGGTTTAAACCGATTTGTACCCCTTTGGCCAACAGTTCACTTTGGGATCTAATAAATTTGTTGTCTATGTTAATGAAATTGGCCAGAAGCTGACCAATAAACAGAACTGTTTGTCAATTGCTTTGTAGTTTGTAGACATGCAAAGCCACTAGAGTTCTGTGTAGTAAGTAAGAGGTCTCTCCCTCACTGATAGAGCACACATCTGTCAGGTTTTCTGGGTGCAAGCAACGGAAGCTGAATCTGGCTGATTGGACAGAGAAGGAGTTTATCGAAAGGATATTGAGAGCTCTCAGAATTGTCAGGAGAGATGGAGAAGAAGGCCTGAAGGTAAACTTAAGGAGCAGTGAAAACACCATTCCATGTAACTAGGCTGATGGAGAGACCATTGCCCCTGCTGTTGTCCCATTAAGCTTCTAGGGCTTAGAAACCACCACTGTTGCTGTGCCAAGATCTCAGCCTTGCAAACATTGTCACCCCCAAAGTCAGACCTCTTGCTGCCATCCTTGCCAGCACAATGGATCCCTGGAAAGTCTCTTTACTTGAGTTGCTCTCTTAGAATCAAGGTCTTATAGGAGTGTGTCTGATTGTCCAAACCTTGGACACACTTTCATCCAGTCTGCAAGGAAGGCTCACATTTGACTGAAGTCTTCTGGGTTTTGCCTTGGAGTAGGGGGATGCACAGGGCTAAAACTCTTCCAAATATAGCAAAGGCATTTAACAGGAGCGGAGAGGTCAGAAAATAGGACTGATGTCTGCTGCATATGGTGTATGAAGTCACAGAGTTACAGTTATGCAGAAAGTTTCAGAGTCAGGCAGATTTGGGAATCAGTTTCAGAGCTAGGGTTCTTTCTGGCTCTGTTGCTGCTAGCAGCTGTGAGATCCGAGGCAAATCAAACTCTCAAAGCCTTAATGATATCACCTGCCTCCTTGGGTAGATGTGAGGATTAAGTTAATTTCCTGGAGGCAATGTCATGTAATATAATATTATGTATATGAAGTAGGAACCCAATAAATGGTAGCCATGAATATTATCAATTTTCAGACTCTGCCATAGACACTTGCTCCCTAAACGGGTAAGAGAATCGGGCACAAGGAGACCAAGGGGCTTGCCTGTAATTTAAGCAACAACTCATATCAGGATATGCTTCTGAACTCACTGATTCTGGGTTCAGCTCCTATCCCAGTTTCTGAGCCTCATTACCTTCTCATGCAATCAAAAGGTGGCAGAAGTGACTGGGCACAGTGGCTCACACCTGTAATCCCAGCACTTCGGGAGCCTAAGGCGGGTGGATCACTTGAGGCCAGAATTTCAAGACCCACCTAGCCAGTGTGGCGAAACCCCATCTCTCCCAAAAATACAAAAATTAGCCAGGTGTGGTGGTGTGTGCCTGTAATCCCAGCTACTCAGGAGGCTGAGGCATGAGAGTCACTTGAGCCTGGGAGGTGGAGGTTGCAGTGAGCTGAGATTGAGCCACTGCACTCCTGTCTGGGCAACAGAGCGATACCCTTTCTCAAAAAAAAAAAAAAAAAAAAAAGAAAAAGAAAAAGAAAAAAAAAGGTGGCAGAAGTAACAGATTAATAAAGAACTAATCCACATCAGCTGGTTATTTTAGGGTAGAAAGATTTAAGGCGAGTTTTACTTATTTTCCTTATTCTTTTCTGTGTTGTTTGAAAATTTACTGAGTACATAGTATTAAAAATAATGTTAAAAATTTAAAATTAGCAATAAAAGTGTTTTTATCTCTGGAAAAACCATCTGTCTCAATTTGGGTTTTCTCAAAGCTGAGCCTGAGACAGAGATTTGGGAGCAGGTAAAAGGTGATTTAAGTCTAAATCCTGTTCTCTAATGTACACTAAAGGGATTAATCTACATGAGCGTTTTCTAACTGTAGATTAGTGATCAAAAGGTTGCTACTAGGGATTACCCAAATAACAGGGTCCGTAGTGAAATGCGTTTGGGAGATACTGGGACAAACGAAGGCACCTGTACTCTGCGACTTCTCAGGGCCTTCCCTCTGCTAATGCACATTGAGAGTCTCAGAGAGGGACTCACACAACCAGCCCTCCTTTTCATCCCAGGGGACTTTGTAGGATTAATATTCTGGTGAGCACACGTTGGGAAATGTTGGATGATCTCAGAGGCCACTTCAGGCTATAAATTTGGTGATTTCTATGATCTCATTTAATCTTTTCCCTGAGTAAGCAAGAGGAGAAACTGTGGTCAAAATCACTCATCAAAACCAAGTAGCCAGTTGTTGGTGGAACTGGAGCTCAAACTCAAATCTTTTGAGGCCCCAGTTTTTCCCCACTAAACACAGTATGAAAAAGGCAGGCGTTATGAGTTGAATTGTGTCTCCCCAAAAAGATATGTTGATGTCCTAATCTCCAGTACTTCAAAATGTGACCTTATTTAGAAATAGGACCTTTACAGAGGTAATCAAGTTAAAATGAGATCGCTAGGGTGGGACCTAATCCAAAATAGCTGGTGTCCTTATAAGAAGAAGAAAGGCAGGTACAGGGCTCGTGCCTATAATCCCAACACTTTGGGAGGCTGAGGCAGGTGAATCACTTGAGCTCAGGAGTTTGAGACCAGCCTGGGCAACATGGTGGAACCCCTTCTCTATGAAAAATACAAAAAATTAGCAAGGTGTGGTGGTGTACACCTGTGGTTCCAGCTACTCAGGAGGTTGAGGTGGAAGGATCACTTGAGCCTGGGAGGCGGAGGCTGCAGTGAGCTGAGATGGCACCACTGCACTCCAACCTGGGTAACAGAGTGAGACCCTGTCTCAAAAAAAAAAAATTGGGATTAAATTTGGATACAGAGGTAGACATGCACAGAGGTAAAGCAGGGAGAATGCCAAGTGGAAACAGTGGCAGAGCCTGCAGTGATTCTGTCACACAGCACCTGGTGCTACCAGAAGCTGAAAGAAGCAAGGAAGGATCCCTTCCCTACAGGTTTCTGAAGGAGCATGGCCCCACTAAGACGTTGGTCTTGGACTTCCAGCCTCCAGAACTGTGAGACAACACATTTCTGTTGTTCTAAGCCACCAGTCTGTGGTATTTTGTTATGGCAGCCCTAGGAAACTGATCCAGCAAGTATGACATGAGCTTACATGCTCCTTTTAAGCCAGACCCAAGTCTGAAGTCTGAGCAGAGCAGTTCACAGTCTGCTTGTTGGGAAAGCCACTGGCCTCCACCCTGGGGAGACAGTGCTTCTGTTACACAGCAGTAACAAGGAGAGTGTCCACCCTTCCTTTAGACCTGGTCTTCCCGTTCTTCTCTCCTCTGCCTTGGAGGTTCTTGAGCCTTTTAAAAACAAGCAGAACCCCTAATGTCCACCATTCCCTGTGTCTGGGCAGGGCTGTTTCTTTGTGCTGGGCTGCCGGGCCTTGGAATGTGACCTCTCTCTGTGGAAAGAGCCAAGAGCAAGCACCGCCAGCAGAGTTGGCAGGTACCGAGCTACCCAGGGTGCAGTCACCTGCTGCTTGAACCTATTTGTAGAAACCTCCTGAGTGCTCTCTGCCTACAGGAAGGGCTTGAGCTGCTTGACCACGTGAGTCACTTCCGCATTGTCCTAAGCAGACTTTACAGTTATGTGCCCATCCCGGGTTCCTGGGGCCTCAGGGACACACCAATTGACTTAATGTCTGGACTGACTCTACAAGACAGAATAGGCATCCCTATTTTGCTGATGCAGAAACTGAGGTTCGGGTGAACGAAGGGACTTCCCTAGGGTAATAGAATTAATTAATTAATAGGTAATAGAATTAATTAATTAATTCTATTAATTAATATACCTAATGACAGAACTGAGACTCCCCTCAAAAAGAAGCTGCATATGGGAAGAACTGGATGCTTACATGATAAAATCTAGGTGCAGAGGGCTGGGTACCTGAGGGGGCAGTAGAAGAGGCAGCTCCCCAAGGGAAGTGCCGAGAAATGGGAGACTGGGGGGCCAAGAGGCCTCAGCTTTGGAATCGGAGCCAGGTTTGCATCCAGGTTCTGCCAAATACTAGCTGTGCAACTGTGCAAGTGGCTCTCTGTGCCTCAGTTTATCTGATAAGCAAAGGAAATAGTTATGCCTCCCTTGTGGGTTGTTCTGACCATTAGATGAGAGGATACACGCATTTAACTTGGTGTCTGGTATCTGCGACTCATCCCCTAACTCACCAGTATTATGACTGTGGTGGTGCTTAGCAGCCTCTAATTACCCTGTGCCTTTGCCTGGAGCTGACCTGTGGCCATGGCCTCCTTTGTGATAGGTGGGGCCTGACAGCAGCAGGGAGTGGTTGGTCAGGGAAATGGGCCAGGAGAGGCCCTCCACAGCTGTTGGGAACTGGAGGGCCATCAGGACCAAGCCTTCAGAGGTGATTTCTGTAGCTAACTTTAAGGGCCTGTGAACAAAACAAATGAAACCTGGCAGAAGTTTTCATAATGTTCTCAGGTGCTGGCAAGCCTCAATATGTTTTCTGAGCCACACCAAGGCAGCCTCATTCCCCACTCCCTGTAGAGGCAAAGGACTGTGACCCTTTCAGGGTAAGAATGCATCTTGAGCAATGCAGCAACCTGGGCAGTACTTGTTCTTGTTCCCACAAGGAGGCTCCGGCTCTCACCCATGCACTCTTCATGCTGAGCCGCACCCAATGGCAAAGAAACACAGCCAGGGTAAAATGCAGCTCTGCTGAAGGTGAATATTAACTGTGGAGCCCCTCAGGTATTGAATAAGAGGGCAAAGTTCCAGACTCTTTACTCTTTTCACATAGAAGCATCTATTCCCCTCCTATCCCCCAGCATAGATCTGACAGTCACTCTTCCCTGCTGAAATCTTCCATTGCTCCCTATTGCCCATACCCTATAGGATAAAGTTGAAATTCCTTACCCTGGCATTCAAGGGCCTTGAGGATCTGGCCTCAGTCTACTTCTGCAGAGTGTCCCTTGTTGGGTTCCACATGAACCTAGACTCCAGCCATACCCAGGACTTGCAGTTCTCCAGATGTAACCGGGAATTCTACCCGACTGTGTCTTTGTGTGTGCTTGTGGGACAGATGGGTGTAGTGGAGACGTGGTAGGTCCTCAACACATGTTTGCTGAATTGGCCACATTTTGTCATCTTGTCGTGTTTAAAAAACAATTCCTGACAACATTGTGAGCAAAATAAAATGGCTATTTTAAGCCACTACCTTTTAAGGTAATTTGTTGCACAGTCACAGGGAATCAGAGCATCAGATTAATTTAGTATCTTAAAAATAATCTAGGTATTAGTCATCCAGTATTAAAGACAGGGGACAAGTCTTGATTTTAAAAATGAGAAAAGCTTCATCACTGAGCTTTTTGATGGCAGAATGCTCAATTCACAGGGAGACTACACTAAATATTAGCTTTGACAGGGAGAGAAAAGTGAGAGCCGGCGACTGAAGCAGTGGTGGCGTTTAATCTGCGATGCTTTGCCTTTGTCCTGAGGTGTTGTGCTGGGACCTCTCAGTCTCTCTATGCTGGTGCTGCTGGCTGTTTTCATTTCCTGCAGGAGATGGCATGATGAAGACAAGATACTTAGAAATAAATGAAATGAATTAGCTCAGGAAGTCTTTTCTACCACAGGACCAAAAAGTCTGTCTTGGGATGGAGACCCATACTAATTATTCTAGAAAGAAGAAGAGTGGTTTCTTTTCTTTTCTATTCTTTTGTTTTCTTTTCTTCTTTTTCTTTTCTTTTCTTTCTTTCCCTCCTTCCCTCCCACTTTTCTCCTTTCGTTTCCTTTCCTTTCTCCTTCTTTTCTTTCCCTTTCTCCTTCCTTTCTTTCCCTCCCTCCCTCCCTCCCTCCCTCCCTCCCTTCCTTCCTTCCTTCTCTGTCGCCCAGGCTGGAGTGCAGTGGCGCAATCTCGGCTCACTGCAACCTCTATCTCCTGGGTTCAAGAGATTCTTGTGCCTCAGCCTTCGAGTAGCTGGGATTAGAGGCATGTGCCACCACATTGGCTAATTTTTGTATTTTTAGTAGAGATAAGGGTTTCATTGTGTTGGTCAGGCTGGTCTCAAACTCCTGGCCTCAAGTGATCTGCCTACCTTGTCCTCCCAAAGTGCTGGGATTACAGGTGTGAGCCACTGTGCTCAACTTCTGTTTTACAGTGATTAAAAGTATGTAAGTGGCAAAGCAGGCTATAAACATGACCGTGTGAGGCCAGAGTCCCCTCACCAGGGTAAAATCTGTTTCATCATCCTGTTCTTTCACAACCCTAGAATAAGTTTTGCTAGAATACCCATTAGCTCATCATTGATATCTGCTAAAGATCAAATTATTCTCCATCCATTTCCCTTCCCCCTTTCCCACACCCAAATATTTTGAGTCTAACCTGAAATGTGATTATATCTGGAGATGGAGCTTTTAGGAGGTAATTAAGGTTGAATGAGGGCTTAAAGGGGAGGTCCTAATCCAATAGCACTGGTGGCTTTATAAGAAGTGAGAGAGAGGAGAGAAATCTCTCTCTCCCTCTGCACGAACACCCTGAGGGTAGTCCGTATGAGGATCCGGAGACAAGGCAGCCTTCTGAAGGCCAGGAAAAGAGCCCTCACTAGGAACCTTGACCCTGGGCTTCCAGCCTCCAGAACTGAGAGAAACCATCTCCACTGTTTAAGCCACCTAGTCTATAATATTTTGTTATGGCAGCCTGAGCATTGTAATATGGCCTCTCATTTCCATTTGGCCCTTTGTAGTCCATTCATACAAGAGCCAGAGGGTCTTTTAAAATTATAAAGTCAGCTTCTATCCATTGGCTTTCCACAGCAAACTGAATTACATTTGGATTCCTTATATAATTACATTGGACCGCAAATGATCTGGCCCTTGTTTACCTCCTAACTTCATCTCCGAATTTCCTCCTCCAAAATTCCCTGTCCTGGAACCATATTGCTATTTTGTTTGTTACTGCCTCAGGACCTTTGTACTTGCTGTTCCTTCCTGAAATTCTTGTCTCCAGATTACCTCATGACCCAGCTCAACTGGAACCTGCTCAGCGAGGGCTTCACTGTCCATCTCATAGTCATTATCTTTGATAATCGCCTCATTTAATAGTCTTCATAGCATTTAACAGTATCTGAAATTGTCATAGGTATTTGTGTACTTGTCTATGTTCCCTACTAGAAGGTAAGTGGCATGAAAGCAGGACTCCTGGCTGTCTTGTTAATGCCTATATCTCAATGCCTAGGATGACGGCAGGCAGTAGGAAGCTTTCATCTTTGGTGGATGAATGAATGGCTGAAGGCCTTCTTCCTTCCTGCTTATCCTCATCTGTTCAATGCCTATCCATCCTTCACCACGTGTCTACTAAATCCCACCTCCTTAGACCTACGTAAGTCCTTCCTTTTTTGACTCTTCCTAGCAAGTAATTCATAGCTCTGATAGACTTTTTCAAAAAATGAAGACAGTTTGTTTACTGAAATATGCTATGTATACGTGTTCGAGCCCCAAGTTCTCTGCCAAGTTCAGTTTGTGTCTGGGATGCAGATGTGGTCAAGGGCAGTAACATGTTGCTGCTGTGCTGTTTTGCTCTGCTGCTTTTGCTTTTTGTTCTGATTTTCCCACAAGCTGTTGCCTCTCTGGATATAAAAGTTTTTTGTCTAAAGCCAGGAGTGGTGGTGGGTACCTGTGGTCCCAGCTAACTGAAAGGCTGAGGTGGGAGGATCACTTGAGCCCAGGAGTTCAAGGCTGCAGTGAGCCATGATGTTCTGATAGACTTTTATTTAACTCTACCGTATGTTTGGATTGTATGGGCTTTGTGTGCCCCTCCATGCCCTACTGACTGTAATCTTTTCGAGATAAGTACTGGACTTTTTACTCGTGGTTATATTTCATGGTTCCCCCCGCCCCCTCACCAACCCTGCCCTGCATAGAATGCAGGGAGTTTTATTCTCTTCCAGCATCTTCAGGGTAGAGATGCAGGCTTTGGCGAAGTAGATTTCACACCTAGTGAATTCTCAAACAGACAAGCGATTATTAAGGCAAGAGACTGTTGAGTCAGGCTATTGTTTGAGCTCCTCTAAGTGTATATTCTCAGCAGAACCAAAGAAATTATGAAAGGATATGAAGAGAGCTGCAAACGTTGCAGAATTCCATGCTGTCAATGAAATGTAGTTTCTGATCTTCACTCAATTGCTCTTCTAAGCTAGGCCTGAACAATGTTCTGAGACTCTCTTTTACTAGAATAATTCCACCTAAGAATAGTAAGCATTAAATTCAAGAGTTAGAGCTAGAAGGGAAATAATCCAGCCTGACTCTCCTTAAGAAGAGAAGAGGAATCTGAGGCTTCAAAGGAGTTGCATTCAATATCAAACAGAGATCAGGAGTGAATGTGGGATGCCCACAGAGGCCTCTTGACCCTGCGCCAGTGCTCCTACCATCCAGGGTTAGTCCCTTTGTGCTAGCTCCACTCCTGATGTTGTCATATAACACTTTTCTACCTGTAAACTTCAAGTTTCAGTTCTTTATGCATCCTCACTGATGAAATGGGGACCCTCCTCCGTGGCCTGATTTTAAGGACATCAGAAAAGTTCCCCACCTGCTGTCCACCCCAGTCTTCTATCCTGGCCTGTCACTGGTTCCTGAAATTGCACCATTAGAGACAAGACATTTTATGTTTTACTGTAGACCAAAGGTTGCAACCCCAATTGCTTATAAGGACCAAGCAGGTAATATAAAGGGTGAATTTGCACAGGTGGGGTTGTGGGGGACTGAGGGACACAGGCCATGTTTCCAGGGCCTAAAGGGGCAGCTGCCACTCCACCCCAGCCCAGAGGGGCCATGCCTTCTGTGTTTTCAAAAGGAGCCAGAAATGTGTGTGTGTGTGTGTGTGTGTGTGTTTAAATTTGGAGATTTCTCAATTTTAAATATTGGCAACACATTTTCAAAAATTAAAGTACTGTCTCACCAAAAACCAAACCAAAACCTCTGCAAGCCGGATTTGATCTTTCATATATGCGTGTAAAGCCATGTATAGATTCTTTCCAATAGCAGTTTGGGATATGAGGTGAGAGACATCAAAGAAATCAACTATGTTCCCAGGGATCTGCGTGAAAAGCTGGGTTTGAGTGGTGTGCACAGAGCCCTGTGCAGGATGAAGAGAGTGAGACGCCAAGGGTGCAACAGGTAAGAAGGTGCTCGCTTTCAGGATGGACCCTGAACTTGCATGACCTAGAGGATGAACACCTCCTTACATTTTGTGTCCAGCGTTGTGGCTCATTCCAGTAATCTTCGTGCTTCGGGAGGCCAAGGCAGGCAGATCACTTTTGCTCAGGAGTTCGAGACCAGTCTGGGCAACATCATGAGACCCCGGTCTCTACTAAAAATGCAAACGACAACAACAAAAAATTACCTGGGCATGTGGCACTGCCTGTAATCCCAACTACTTGGGAGGCTGAGGCAGGAGAATTGCTTGAACCTGGGAGGTGGAGGTTGCAGTGAGCTGGGATTGAGTCACTGCACTCCAGCCTGGGTGAGAAAAGGGATACTCTCTCGAAAAAAAAAAAAAAAAGAAAAAAGAGAGAAAGAAAGAAAAAGAAAGATAGGAAAGAAAAAAGAAAGAAAGAAAGAAAGGAAGAAAGAAAGAAAAAGAAAGAAAGAAAGAAGAAAGAAAGAAAGAAAGAAAGAAAGAAAGAAAAGAAAAAGAAAGAAAGAAAGAAAGAAAGAAAACATTGTGCTTCACTGGCTTCACCCTACTCCCAGCCCTGATTGTGGAGGTTGAGAAGTGGAGGGGGAGGGCCAGGTGAGTTGGGAGAATCATACCTATAGGTTGGGTTGAGTGCAGTATGAAGTAGTGTGAAGATGAAGTGGTGTGAAGGCTAATTTTGCAGTGTGCATGCTTCTGCTGTGACTTTCCTGCCGCGGAGGAAGCTGGGCACAGTGTGTCCCATTCTTACAGCCTCACTGTTTGCTTCCCTGATGTTTCCACACCCTCTGGAAGACTTGACTCAGTCCTGCCCCAAGTGACCTCAGTGGAAAGTGTGAGAAAGCAAGGAGCAGCAGTTGTTTTTATCCCCAAACCAAGCAAGGAAAACAGTTGTTGACATAATGCCTGACTATCGGCTCTCCACTCTCCTGACTGTCCAGGGCCCTGGAGCTGCTGGAGACCATTCTTGGTGTGCAGGGCAAGGGGAGTCAGCTGACCCAGAGGCCCCAGGAGTGCAGCATCAGCCTCTGCCTCCTGTGAACCACCCCCACCCCTAGGAGGAGGGCAGGCTTGTAACCCTGGTAGCGCTGTCCTGGTTGATTGTGAGGATGGGAGGCTGGGTCTTTGAGGAGCACTGGCCTCCCTGCCTCTGGAGTGGAGCTTGGCAGGAAGCTGGAGGGGCAAGATTGTGAGCAGTTCCTCCTGCTGCCTCTTTGGCTCTGCAGCCAAACGCCTGCGGTTTCAGCCTAGTGTTGGGGACAGCTGGGTTTGTTTTGGTGTTCAAACTGGGGTGTAGGGGGAACATGATTTTAACGTTGAAAAAATAAATTGTTTTTAAGAGAGGGAGAGAAGGCTTCCAGCGGGAGCTCTTGAAGGCTTCTAACCCCGCCTGCTCCCCACTGATGTCAGTGAATAAACGCCTGACAGGAGCAAGCAGTTAGCAAGCAGCCCTGGGGATACGGAAAGCAATATTGTGGGAGTGAGATCAATCACCCCTAAGATGTTGGGAGGGTTCACCTTACCTTGGCGCAGGGATCCTGGGGACTCCTTGATTTCCCTGGATCCTTGCTGCAAGCTGCATGCTGTTACTGATACCTGCAGCAGGTGTCTGGGGCTGCAGATCCCATGGGGGTTGCTGCTGGGGCCAGTGGGGAGAAGAGAAATGTGACAGCTATCTGCAAATGTTGGATGCTGGAGAAGCTGTCATTGCAGCAACAGGCATATCTGGGACCCCAGAATATGCAATTAGGACCAGGAGCAGACCTAAAGGAGGCACATTTTCCTGTTATTAAAAGCACACACACACACATACACACACACACGAAATGTAGTGATTAGGTTGTCTGCCATTGTGTCTCAGGTCTCAGTCACCACCTCAGAGTGAGCTTCCATCGAAGCTCTCTCTTCCTCCAGCTAAAGTTGATCCTCTTCCCAGTGATTCTGTCTCATCAATCTGTTTCTTTCTTGCAATTACTTATCAAAGTTTATATGTATCATGCTTCCTGCCTGCCTCCTTGTTCATTTTCTACCCACCAGTCTGGGTGATGAGCTTCCTGGGGCACAGGCCTTTGTGCCTTGCTCATTACTGCTTCCCCAGTGCCTAGCACAGTGCCTGGCATGTAGTAGGGGCTCAATAAAGATGTGTGGATTGAACAAATGAAGAATGAGAATGAGTTAATACTGCAGGAGGAAATAAAGTCCCCACCACTGGAGGATTTAAGCAGAAGCTGAGTGGCCAAAAATCAGAAAGTCTACCAGCTCCAGCTTTGGTTAAATTATTCTTGCTGCTGGGACCAATAGACTATATAATGGTTCAGTCATGAAAGAGAGTTCATTGTGCTCATGTAAAGTTCTAGCTGGGTGTTTCTGATGGATAGACAGCTCTCCTCTAGCAGGTGGCTCAGAAGCTCAGGCCCCTTTCATCTTGCACCTCCATCATTTTCTATCTGTGGCTTTTTTGGACACCATGCTCAATGGTACCAAAGAGTTTAGAAAGGAGGTGATTACAGACCAAGCCTGGAAGAGGCACAGATCCCTTCCACTCACATACCATTGGCTAGAATCCATCACATCTAATTGCAAGTTTTGAGTAATGGTCCAGAAGGAAGAGGAGACAAGTTTGGTTCATAACCTCCCAGGCTCTGTCCCAGGCTCTGACATGCCTGCACTGGGCAGGAGGTGGAACCAGATGGCTTCTGGGAGCCTCTCCAGCATTTGTGTTTAAAGGTTTTGTGTTTTCCTTCTGCAACAACTTAGCCTCAGCACTTGCAGTACTAAGGAGAAGGTACTTGTCACTCCTCTTCCTTTTCTAGCTTTGCAATTCATTTTTTTTTTTTTTTGAGATGGGGTCTCACTCTGCCACCCAGGCTGGAGTGCAGTGGTGAGATCTGAGCTCACTGCAACCTCCACTTTCAAAGCTCAAACAATCCTCCCACCTCAGCCTCCTGAGTAGCTGGGACTATAGGCATGTGGTACCATGCCCGGCTAATTTTTGTATTGTTAGTAGAGATTGGGTTTTGTTATGTGGCCAGGCAAGTCTCGAACTCCTCAGCTCAAGTGATCTACTACCCACCTTGGCCTCTCAAAGTGCTGGGATTATAGGTGTGAGCCATTGCACCTGGCCAAGCAATTCTTCTTTCTTTTGCTGAAGAATTTCCTTAAGTGTTTCTGATATGTCACTATGGGCAGTGAGACCATCTGCTTAGGCAACCGCAAAAATGTCTAAGTCAGACAGACCTGTCTAGGAATCCCAGTTCTATCATTCCCTAGGTATGCGGCATTAGGCAAGTTACCCAACCTCTCTGGCTGTCAGCTTTTTCCTCTGGAAATGAGGATAAGAACTATAATAATATCTACTTTGTAACACTGTGAGGCTTGAAAGAGCAGAGGTGTGTACCATTTATGGTGCATTTACTCTAGATTGTCGTCCTTAGCTTTATTTCCATCATTTAAAAAAGTTTTCACAGCAACTCTATGGAGTAGATCTATTATTAGTCCTAGTTTTATAGAGGAGAACACAGAATTGCTGAGAGATTAAGCAGCTTGCTTAAAGCCATGCAGCTAATAGTTTGGGAACCAGGACTTGAATGAAGTCATCAACCCCACTGCCCACAAGCTACATAATTGACAGTAACAGTTATGAGGATGAAATGGATGATTTTTTGTTGTTGTTGTAATTTGCTCTAGAGGCTAAGCCAGTCCTAGGCTTACTTATATATAAGCAATGATTTCAAAACATTCCACAGCCCACAAAGTGTCTCTATGGCTCTTAGCTTGATAGTTCCTCACAATAATTTTGAGTTCGTTTTACTGTTGTGTCCCCTTTATATGGGATAAAAATGAGTCCCACTTTTGGGGGCGGAGTTGGTTGGATCATGAGATCAGGAGATTGAGACCATCCTGGCCAACATGGTGAAACACCGTCTCTACTAAAAATACAAAAATTAGCCTGGCATGGTTGCATGTGCCTGTAATCCCAGCTACTCAGGAGATTGAGGCAGGAGAATCACTTGAACCTGGGCGACAGAGGTTGCAGTGAGCTGAGGTGGCACCACTGCACTTCAGCCTGGTGACAGAGCAAGACGCCATCTCAAAAAAAAAAAAAAAAAAAAAAGAGCCCCAGGAGGCATGAATCACTGGTCACTTGCTGGGGTGAAGCCAGAAACTGGTGAAGTTGGCTTTCAGACTCTGACTTTGGACAATGCCATTTCTCTAGTTAAATTCAAGTTAATATTTGTTAAACACTTAGAAGGGTGCCTTCATAATAAGCATGAAATGAATGCTTATTTAAAAACTAAATTAAATAAATAGTATACCTCACTTCCCTCTTCAACAACTATTTCTCTAGTACCTGCTACCACCTGCAAAGTTAGGGTGGCTGTGGCTGTGGCCTGGGTCTCCTCTTCCTCCCACCTTGTGCCCAGCGTCCTCAGATTACCCCTCAGTTTCGCTGGGCTGGTCTGCTCACCTTCTCCCTTCACTCTAGTTGGAGCTTTTTGGCTGGTCCCTAAGATCTTGGCTTTTCCCTGTAATAAAACAATTATGGCTGCTTATTATTCCTGCTTTTCAGGCCCCTACTTGGTGGTTTCATGGGATCATCTTGTAGAAAGGTGTTGTTAACTAATAAAGATCTTATGTTTCATAGTGCCCTCTCCAGTAGCTTGATAACCTTCCAACAGGGGGATTCAATTAACCCGAAGGAATGATTAGTGGCAGAATTTCAGGCATCTGCCCAAGCCAATAGGAGTGACATTTTTGGAGGAGAGGGCTTGAAGTCACACCACAGAACTCATGAAGAAGGGAGGGCTCAGCGTGCTCTGTCACGAAGTCCATTCTGCCTGGGAGAAGACTGACAAGGCTTCTCTTTTACTCTGCCCCCTTTTATAAAAGCTTTTCTTTAAGTTGTTTTAGAAAATTTCTAACGTTCCCCATCAAATTGGGCTCACAATTATTTCTAATTCATGTTTTTAACGAAATAGACCCAGAAACTCCCAAACAATGATTAAATCAAATTGGGAAGCATGTAGACACCTATTCAACAAGTTTCACGGAGTCTTTGTTGTATGTCAGGGACCACTTCAGGTGCTGAAGGCAAGGATAAACAAGCTGGTCAAGGCCGCTCATCTTAGGCTATTTGGGCTGCAATAATAAAAATGCCATAAACTGGCGGTTTATAAACAGTAAACATTAATTTCTCACAGTTCTGGAGGCTGGAAAATCCAAGACAAGGTGTCTGGTGAGGGCCCATTCCTCATAAATGGCACCTTTTAGCTGTGTCCTCACTAAGTGGAAGGGGAATATGAACTCCCTCAGGCCTATTTTATAACAGCATTAATCCCATTCATATGATGCAATCACCTCCCAAACAGCCCCACCTCCCAATATCATCATCTTGGAGGTTTTGGTTTCAACATATGAAGTTCTGGGGGAACACAAACCTTCAGACCATAGTATTTCCCCCTGGTCTTCCAAAATTCATGTCCTTCTTACATACAAAATACATTCATTTCATCCTAATAGTCCCCAAAGTCTTAACTTGTTGCAGCATGAAGTTTTAAAGTCTAAGTCCAAAGTCTTATCTAATATCATCTAAATCAGAAATTGATGAGACTTAAGGTATGATTCATCCTGAGGCAAGTTTTTCTCCCTGTGAACTATGAAAACAAACAAGTTCTGTGCTTCCAAAGTACAATGGTGGGACAGGCACGGGACAGACATTTCCATTCCAAAGTGAGAAATAGGAAAGAAGGGAGGGGTAACAGATTTTTAGTAGATCCAAAACCTTAAGTCTCAAGACTAATCTTTGAGTCCAGGCTCTGCCCTCCAGGCCGGAGTTGTGCCCCCAAGACTCTGGGAAGCCATGCTTCCATTACCTTGGGCTTCCCTGCTCCTCTACAGCTCTCACGTGTTGGAGTTGAGTGCTTGCAGCTCTCCCAGGCTGGAATCTCATGCCTCTGACTTTACTGGTCTGGGCTCTCAGGAGCATCCCCATCCCAATGCCTCCAATGGGCTTTGCCCTAATGCGGTCTCTCTGCAGTGGACCTGACCCTGTTGTTCTCTGCCTGGGCCCATGTCTCTATGGGCATCCTTTCAAATCTAAGTGGAGACATCCACACCCCCTAGGCTCATGAGCCAGCAGAGATGGCATCTCACATGTATCAAGATTTACTACCTGTACCCTGAATGAGGAGGGGCAGTCACCATGGCTCATGAACAACTGTGTCTGCTGGAGCCAAACCTGGGGCAGCCCAGTAGCACAGCCACCCACTGGAGCAAAACTTTGAAATCTTTCTGCCCCACAGGCCCTGACACTCTTGGTCTGTAATAGAAGTGCCAACCTTGTGATCTCTAAAAGTGCCTTTGGGGTCATTTTTCCGTTGTCTTGATGAGTAGCACCTGGTGTTCATTGAAAAGACCCATCAAACCAAATTTCCTTATCAAAAAGTCACTTGACCTCAACAGGCTTTCTCATTTTTTCCAATACGAATAGGCTGAGAATCTAAATTTTTATGTTCTACTTTCTTTTTGATGAAGAATTCTGTCTTTAAGTCATTTCTGTCTCCCTGCATTTTACTATAAGCACTCAAGGGAAGGCATTTTGTACCCTCAGCACTTTGCTAAGAAATAGTTTCTGCTAAATATCCAATTTCATTGCTCAAAAGTCCTACCATTACACAACAAGGATTGCCTTTCCTCCACTGTCCAATAACATGTTCCTCGTTTCCATTTGAAACCTCATCAGAATGATCTTTACCATCCGTATTTCTACTAATAATCTTTCATGACTATTTAGATGATCCCTAATAGAAAATAGAAATCTGAAGTTTTCTCTATAGCTCTCCTCTTTTCTTTCTGTGCTCTTATTACCAGAAAGGGGTCCTGATCCAGACCCCAAATGAGGGTTTGTGGATCTCGCACAAGAAAGAATTAGCAGGGAATCCATAGACTAAAGTGAAAGCAATAAAGAATGGCTACTCCATAGGCAAAACAGCAGCATGGGCTGCTTGGCTAAGAATATTTATTGTTACTTCTTGATTATATGCTAAACAGGAGGTGGATTATTCATGAGTTTTCCGGAAAAGGGGTGGGCAATTCTCAGAACTGAGCGTTCCTCCTCTTTTTAGATCATAGAGGGTAACTTCCTGACATTGCCGTGGCATCTGTAAACTGTCATGGTGCTTGTGGGAGTGTCTTTTAGCATGCCAATGCATTATCATTAGCGTATAATGAGCAGTGAGGAAGACCAGAGGCCACTCTCGTCGCCATCTTGGTTTTGGTGGGTTTTGGCTGGCTTCTTTACCCCAGCCTGTTTTATCAGCAAGGTCTTTATAACCTGTATCTTGTGCTAATCTCCTGTCTCATCCTGTGACTAAGAATGCCTTAACCTCCTAGAAATGCAGCCCAGTAGGTTTTAGCCTTATTTTACCCAGACCCTATTGAAGATGGAGTCTCTGGTTCAAATGCCTCTGACACTTTCACCAGAATTGCCCTTAAGGTCTGCTCATAGTAACGTAGGTCTCTCTTTTTTTTTTTTTCCTTTTTCTTTCTTTCTTTTTTCAATATTTAAAAAAATTAAAAAACCTACAGCACCCAGTATTCCCAGGCAGTCTCCCATCCAAGTACCAAGCAGGCCTGACCCTGCTTAGCTTCCAAGATCAGATGAGATCGGGCACATTCAGGATGGTACGGTCATTGATAATGTAGGCCTCTTACAGTGTGTACCTCAAAACTCTTCCAACCTCAACTCATTACCCAGTTTCAAAGCCACGTCCATATTTTCAGATATATCTGTATAGCAGCATTTTCATTTCTCAGTACCAGTATTCTATCTTGGTACTTTCAAACTGCTATAACAAAAATATCACAAACTGGTGGGCTTATAAGCAGAAAACATTTATTTCTCACAGTCCTAGTGGCTGGAAATTTCAGGATCAAAGGCCAGCTAATTCAGTGGGTAGTAAAGACCTGGTCCTAATAGACAGCACCTTCTCCCTGTGTCCTCACATGGTGGAAGGGGCAAATGAACTTCTGTGGCCCTATTTCATAAGGGTACACAACCCTTATGATATAATCACCTCCAAAATTACCCCACCTCCTAATACCATTGCCTTGGGGGTTACATATGAAGTTTTGGGGGAACACAAACATTCTGACTATAGCACCTCCCCCAAGAGCTTCGAGACAGGCTGTAAAATGTGATTCTACTTTTCACATTGAAAGTGGAAGCTGTACCAAGTGATCCTCTAAGGTTTCTCTGGCTTTAGGATCTACAATCACATGACATGATCATAGCAAAAAAAACCCAAAAAAACAAAAACCCACAAAAAAAAACCCCAAGACGATAGCAAACCTATTGTTTTGCTAGTTCAAAGAAGTCCTTTCTTCTACAACTAAAGACATTTGAAAATGAGGTATGTCTAAGACTTCTAATCACATCCTGTTATTTCTTCTTCCATCCTTCTATAGTAATAAGACCCCTGATTTACAGCAGGGCATTTAGCCACAGAAAATAAAGACCATGTTTTCCATTCTCTCCTTCACCTCTCATGCATTCTTTTATGCAGCTGGGGGTGGCTATGTGACTACATTCTGACCAATGATATGTGAGCAGAAACATGTGTGCAACTTCTGGTCATGATCTTAAAGGGACAGGACATGCACTTTCCACATTTCCTCTTTTTACTGGACAGAGTGATGATGCGGCAACAGCCAGCATGGCCATAGGGATAAGGGCAATCTGCTGGGGACAGTGGAGCAACGAGATAGAAAGAGAGATGTAAACAGCTTTTTTTGCTTGTTGGTTTAAGCTCCTGATATTTGGGGTCTCCATTATAGCACCCAATTCATTTTATCAATTAGTGAGAAAGTGGAGTTAAAATTTCCTATGATTTGATTTATTAATTTATTCTTTTGATTCTGTCAACTTTTGTTTTATGTGTTTTGAAGCTTTTTATTAGCATTTACATATTTATAATTACCGTATCTTCTTGATGAATTGACCCTTTGTTATTTTGAAATGTCTCTGTTTATCTCTGATTTACTTTTTTGGTCTCCAGATAGGTTTAATTTTAATTTAATATAGCCACTCTAGTCTTATGTTTATTGTGTACATGGTACCCATACATACCACGGATGTGTATGGGACATCTTCGTTTTCAACCTTTATGTGTCTATATGTCTAAAGTATGTCTTCTGCAGACAGCATATAGTCTAGTCTTGTTTTTATATCGATTCTGTTAATTTCTGGCTTTTAGTTGGAATGTTTAGTCCATTGCCTCTTTAAAAATAAACTGTATCTTTTATAACAGTTTTAGATTTGTAGAAAAATTGCAAAGATACTTTGGAGAGTTGCCATATATCCCACACCCAGTTTCCCCTATTACTAACTTCTTAAGTTACTAGTCTATTACCTTTTAATATGATCATTGACATGATTGGATTTAGATCTATCATTTCAATATTTGATTTCTGTTTTCCCCTGTGTTTTTGTCTTCTTCTGGATTTATTTCAGAATTTCCATTTAATTTCTCTACTGATTTTTTAGCTATGCCTCTTTGTATTATATTTTTAATAGTTACTTTATAGGACAACAAGATAATTTTTTTTTAATTCTTAGAGTTTAATTAGAACTAATATTGTGCCATATCACACGAACTATGTAACACTTGCAAAAATATAGTTCCATTTAGTTCTGCCCTCCTACTCTGCATTCTTTATACTATAATTGTTATACGTAGTCTATCTACTTACAGTATAAACCCAGCAAGATAATACTGTAATTTTTCCTTAAAACTGTCACATATACTTTAAGGAAATTAAGAGTAAAAATAGCTTTTATATTTATCCAGATGTTTACCATTTCTGATGCTCTTTTTGGTTATTTGGTTTCCCACCGTTTCATTAGATTTGACAAAGTTCCTTTATCATTTCTTGTAGTACAAGTGTGGTAACAAAAAGCTGTCTTCATTTTCTTTTGTCTGAAATGCTATTTCAGCCTCCTTTTTGAAGTGTTTGGATATAGAATTTATGCCCCAGAATATAGCACGATAGGTTGACAGATTTTTGCTTGCAGCATTGTAAAGATGCTGCTCCATTATCTTCCGACCACCCTGATTTCTGATAAGAATTTTGTGATCATTTTAGTCATCAGTTCCCTATATGTAATGTGTTGTTTTTCTGGCTTCTTTGAAGATTTTCTCTTTAGGTTTGTTTTATAGCAATTTAACTACAATGTGTTAGTTATATATTTTTTTCTTCCATTTGGGTTCTGATGAGTATTTTGAATCTGTACATTTACTTATCTCAAACAAATTTGGATAGTTTTTGGTCATTATTTCTTTACGTATTTTTTTATGTTCTGTTATTTTTTTCCTCCTTTTTCTAAGAAACGACTTATCCATGTTTTAAAGAAACTACTTATACAGTTCTCTGAGATGATGTAGTGTTTATTAAAATTTTTTTTTCTTTTTCTGATTACATAGTCTTCATTGCTATGTCTTTAGTTTACCAATGGTTTCCTGTAATTTCCATTCTGCTGTTAAAATTCATCCAATAATTTTTATTTAAAAAATCAGATATGTTTTTCAGGCTTCATTTATCTCACTTTCATTTATTTCTCTTTCATTTATCTGACTTTCAGAGTATTTCATTATCATTAAAAATATTCATTTTTAATCTTTTAATTTAATATTAAAAATGTTTTTCATTTATCTGTTTAGAATTCCTATCTTTAATTTATTACAAGTATTTTTTTTCTCTTACCTCATTTAGCAAGGTTATACTGCTTTGAAGTCTTTGTCTGATAATTCCAATATCTGGGTCATTTTAGAGCTTGGTCATCCCTAGAGAATGATTCACATTTTTTTTGGCTCTTTGTTTGTTGAGTAATTTTGAATTGTATACTAGATATTGCAAATGATACATTATTAAGACTGAATTCTATTATATATTTCTTGCAGGAGCATTGATGTTTTGTTTTAGCTGACAATTAACTTGGTTTGACTCAAAGTATAAACTCTTGCCTGTGATGGCTGACAGCTTAAATCTTGGTTTGGCTTTAGCTACCGTGGGGTGCACCCAGAGACTTGGGCAGGGTTTTTACATATAATTGGGGGCACCCTTTTCTGGACCTCTCTTTTCTGGGATTTTTCTCTTACTGTCCAGCGGCTGTGCTTGCTCAGTCTCTTGTCTTCTGGTTTTTCTGGCCAGAAAAATGGTGGATTTTCTTTGGAGTTTTAGCTGCTTCATGTTGTGCTACTATTGTGATCTTACCTAAGGCTAAAACGACAAAAACCAGATTCTCTGTACTGGTTCCTTCCTTCAAGTTTTAATTTTCCTCCAAAATATGTCTGCTTATGTTCATTTTCTGTGGCCTTCTGATAGCTTTCCCCCCCGCCTCACATGTTCCCCAGAATTTATAGTTATTTACAGAAGGGTCAGTCCGTTAACAGTTTGATTTACCATACCAGAAATGGAACTCTGAATGTATTAACTCTTTATACCTATCTCAAACTGTTTGAAAGAATCAAAAAATTCCAAATTTATGTTATAGGACATCAACTTTATAGCATATTATGCAGTGATGAAAAACAATTTAGACCAAATAGCAACCAAGAAGCATACTTATGATTAAGTAATATTTGCATGATATCAAATCATATGTTCTCTTTCATTGCAGCTGTGTAAAAATTTGTGAGTACACGTAAACAAGAATTGGAAGGAAACTTAGAAAAGAGTAAAAATCTTTTGTATTTTAAACATAGTTTCTATTTTTCATCTTTTAAAAAAAGCAATTCTGTTATTTGTGCAATAAATTTCAATATTGTTAAAATAATTCACTAAGAAATATATTCTCCCAGCTCACAGATTAACTTTTTATTTTGTTGATTGTTTCCTTTGCTGTGCAGAAGCTTTTTTTGCTTGATGTAGTCTTGCTTATTTTTGTTTTTGTTCCCTGAACTTTTGGTGTCATATCCAAAAAAATCATGGTGAAGGTCAATGTCAAGAAGTTTTCCCTTTGTTTTCTTCTAGGAATTTTATGGTTTCAAATCTTACTTTTAAGCTTTAATCCATTTTGAATGGAATTTTGGTAGGTGTAAAATAAGGGTTCAATTTTATTCTTTTGTATGTGAGTATCTAGGTCTCCTAACATCATTAATTAAAGAGGCTATCCTTCCCTCTTTTGTGTATTCTTAGTGCCTTTGTTGAAAATCAGTTGACTTTGTATATTTGGGTTTATTTCTCTTTCATTGGCCTATGTGTCTATCTTTATTTCAGTGCCATACAGTTTTGATTATTATAACTTTGTAAATATTCTTTTTAATGCTATTGTAAAGGGGATTATTTTCTTGATTTTCCTTTTTTGAGTAGGTAGTTGTTGATGTAAGAAAATGCTACTAATTTTTGTATAATGATCTTTGTATCCTACTATTTTACCGATTTCATTTATTAGTTCTAATAGTTTTTTTTTTAATGTGGAGTGTTTAAAGCTTTCTAAATATAGAATCATGTCATCTTTAAACAAGGATTTTACTTCTCCCTTTTTAATTTGGATGTCTTTCATTTCTTTTTCTTGTCAGATTGCTCTTAAAATTAGATTAAAATATGGTACTGAATTTTGAACAGAAAAGGGAGATAAATTCTAATTCTGGATGTTGAGAGAAGTGTCACTGCACTGAGGCTTCCAGCAGAGGGGTGGAGAAGCAGAAACCAGCCAGGTTTGGAAATCACATGAACTTTGTGGCTTGGGACTTGGAACAGATCCCCTATCCTCTGAGGCCAAGTCCTCCGCCTTTAAGAAAAAATCTAACTTCCTGTTTTAAAGACAAGTAGCTCAGAGCAACTCCAAAAGTCATAGATGTTAAATAGGCTCTACAAAACATGGTGGTAAGTTTGGGAACTGAATCGGAAACATACGAATTAAATTTTGCCTGAAATTACATAGAGATTTTAACAGGCAGAGAAGAACATTCTTAAGAGAATAAGCATGTTTTGGCATTTCTCACTCAAATCCCAAACATTTGAGAGATGCCTTTGAATAATTTCTTTAAAAAAAAAAAAGCAAAACAAACAAAAAACCCCTCTTGAGACTAAACTTAAAAAGTAGGCTGAATTATAGTAGTAGCAGTAGCAGTAGTAGTAATAGTAGTAGTCTTTTCCATAACTTATTTCCAACCACTTCTTCCATATAGTGGAGTATGTTCCTGGTATAATACTACATCAGCAGATATCAAAGGAAAAATCAGGTCCTGTATTCAAGATCTGTCCTCTGCCACTTTTTACCTCTGGGAATGAAGTTGTTTTTGTTGCATGAGTTTAGTTTTCTCATGTGTAAAATGGGCTATTATACCTTCTTTGGAGAGTTGTAAATTAGACATAAAACACACAATCTCACTGTAAAAAATTTCCGATTCATAGTTAACCCTTGATAAGGCCCTGGAAATCGTTATTACATTGTTAACTAAATCTGCTTATCCAACATGGAGTTTTTCTTATTAACACATAGTAGTAGTTATAAAACTTAAATTACTACTTAATTTACTGTTGACATTAGAAGAAGAAAGAAGTTGAGGATTCAGCTACAGAATCGGCTAAATATGCTATTTTAAAATAATCAAAACTGGGTTCAAATTCTGCCTCTATTACATATTGACTATGGGACATTGTCAAGGGAATTAACTTTTCTGAGCCTCATTTTTTTCTTTTTTTACATTATATATATACATTTTTAATTGCATTTTAGATTCTGGGGTACATGTGAAGAACATGCAGTATTATTGCATAGGTACATACATGGCAATGTGGTTTGCTGCCTCCATCCCCATCACCTATATCTGGCATTTCTCCCCATGTTATCCCTCCCCAACTCCCTACCCCCCATTGTCCCTCCCCTAGTCAACCCCACAGACCTCAGTGTGTGATGCTCCCCTCCCTGTGTCCATGTGTTCTCATTTTTCAACACCCACCTATGAGTGAGAATATGCGGTGTTTGAGTTTCTGTTCTTGCATCAGTTTGCTGAGAATGATGGTTTCCAGGTTCATCCATGTCACTACAAAGGACACAAACTCATCGTTTTTTACGGCTGCATAGTATTCCATGGTGTATATGTGCCACATTTTTCTTGTCCAGTCTATCATCAATAGGCTTTTGGGTTGGTTCCAAGTCTTTGCTACTGTAAACACTGCTGCAATGAACATACGTGAGCATGTGTCCTTATAATAGAACGATTTATAATCCTTTGGATGAATACCTGGTAATGGGATTGCTGGGTCAAATGGAATTTCTATTTCTAGGTCCTTGAGGAAGTGCCACACTGTCTTCACAGTGGTTGAACTAATTTACACTCCCACCAGCAGTGTAAAAGTGTTCCTATTTCTCCACATCCTCTCCAGCATCTGTGGTCTCCAGATTTTTTAATGATCGCCATTCTAACTGGCGTGAGATGGTATCTCAATGTAGTTTTGATTTGCATTTCTCTAATGACCAGTGATGATGAGTATTTTTTCATATGTCTGTTGGCCTCATGTATGTCTTCTTTTGTAAAGTGTCTGTTCATATCCTTCGCCCACTTTTGAATGGGCTTGTTTGTTTTTTTCTTGTAAATCTGTTTTAGTTCTTTGTAGATTCTGGATATTAGCCCTTTGTCAGATGGGTAGATTGCAAAACTGTTTTCCCATTCTGTTGGCTGCGGATTCACTCTAAT
>CAUYLG010025110.1:0-12727 GCA_963573385.1 Cacajao melanocephalus | reverse complement strand
TTACTGTTTAATGTTACAATGTAGTTTACATCATCAAGGAAGAACTAAAAGATATATAATCAGACTTATGCACACAATAAACTTGCTATTCTGGCATGCCATTCTGACATTGCCTGAGTAGCCCTCCAGACCCCACTGTCTATCTGCTTTTTCTTCCGCGCACTCTCTCCTCCAGGTAGTGAACATCTCCCAGTTGGGGTGAGGCCTCCTGCAGGCTGGGAGCCTCTCGGCAGACGTGCTGGTCCCCCACACAAACTGACACAATAACACAAAATCAAACACCGCATGTTCTCATTCATAGGTGGGTGTTGAACAATGAGAACACATGGACACAGGGAGGGGAGCATCACACACTGGGGTCTGTCGGGGGGAAATAGGGGAGGGACAGTGGGGAGTGGGGAGTTGGGGAGAGATAGCATGGGGAGAAATGCCAGATATAGGTGATGGGGAGGAAGGCAGCAAATCACACTGCCATGTGTGTACCTATGCAACTGTCTTGCATATTCTTCACATGTACCCCAAAACCTAAAATGCGATTTAAAAAAATGTCTTTTTATGGTTAGTTTAATTAAATCAGAATCCAAACAAGGTCTACACGGAGCCTTGAATTATATGTCTATACGTCTCTTTTTGCCTAAATCACCCTTTTCTCCTGTTTTCTTTTCATGATACTTATTGATGAAAATGAGTACTTTGTTCTATAGAATATCCCACATACTGGCTTTGGCTGGTTGTATCCTTGAGATTTGACTTAACAACTTTCCAAATCCTCTGTATTTCTTATAGTCTCAAAATAGATCTAGAGGCTTTTTCAGATTCAAGTTATACTTTTTTTAGGGCAAAATTCTTCATAGGCCGTAATGTGTACTTCCTGTTGCTCTCCCTCACATGGTAGAGCATGTTGCTCTCCCTCCCTTTGAGACATTAAGATAAATCACAGGGCCTGGTGTTGTTATCCTGGTCCTTTATGCAGTCCCTTCAGAATCCCCAGTCAACTTGTGACCCACTGGTTTTGACAGTCGTTACTGATGCTTGTTGCCTAGACATGTGCTTTCTTTAGGAGTTGCAAAAGGTGACCGGTAATTTTGTTTATGTGCATAGTCTAGTTGTGGAGACAAGGGAATACATTCTCCCTCACAGTCTCCAGAAGGAATGCAGCCTGGCCAGCACCTTGATTTTAGACTTCTGACCTCCAGAACTGCAGGAGAATATATCTGGGTTGGCAATTTGTTAGAGCAGCAATAGGAAACTGATCCAGAGGCGTCACACCCTTTCTGGATTTAGTTAGAACGGGGGAGCTGCAGCTGGAGGAAAGAATGTGCTTTGTTTCATAGGTTGGTAAAGTTTTGAAAATGTGTAGAGGCTCTGGAGTGGAGGGGTCTCCTGAATGATGCCCTGTTCCTTACCTAATATTGAGACCGGGATGACATAAAACACAGATGTAAAAGAGCTTCTTGATAACCACTAGGCTTTGATTAGATAACTTAATTTCACTTAATAACACTGCCTATAGTAATAGACAGTAGGGCTTCTAGAATTTCCATGTAGGCTGTCAAGGTTTTTATCAATTTAGAAGGTGGTTAAGGGACTTGCATTAGACCAGGGTATGTAAACCTACTGCTTTTCTAAACCCTACTACTGTTAATTGGATTGCCTGGTTTTCTTTGAGGTGGTTAAAGGATAGCCTGCAGATGAAGACACACACACACACACACATGCACAGACACACACACACACAAGGAAAGCAAGCTGAGAAATGGAGTTCATGAATGTTAAGAATCCTGACAACTTTGTTTCAGCACCTAGATCCAGCCCTGCCTGAAGTCCAGATTCATTCATAAATACACTAGATATATAAGGCAATACAAACTATTTTGCTTAAGGAGTTTGAGTTGGTTTTCCGTCACTTTCACTCTAAAGGGTCCTCAGTGATCCAGTCACTGAATCTTGCCTTAAAGATAGTTTTAGTCTATCCTTCATCTGATGATAAAGATTAGCTTCTGAATCACATTTGTTTCACTGCCGTAATTCCCTTATGGTAAGGATTCATTTAGTCATGTAACTTTTTGAAATGTCTATTGTCTTAGGGCTTCTGGGAACCACTACTAAATATAAAATCAATTGGAAATCATGCAACTATAAGGAAAAATATTCAAGGGAGGAAACTTGACAGGAAATTCCAACTCGGGTGGAACATTTTAGGCTTAAAAGTGAGGTTCCATTTATAATTGCTGCCTTGGATAGTCTTATAACTTCAATTTTGTTCAAAACAAGTTTTTTGAAAACAGTCTTCAATATATTTAGAAATAACAAAAAGGTAAGAAACAAAGAAGGCAGCCCCTGCCCCCAACCATACTGAAATCACTAGGAATCCGGGTCAAGTGGTTATCTGTGCTGTGCTGTGCGGCGCGGTTGCCCCGGAGCAGACTCTCCTGTCTCCTATTCAGATGTCAGGTAATGTTGGATAAATAGAACCATGGCGAGAAGCCACTGGACTAGTGCAGAGGCAAATGGAATGTGTAGTAGGAGGATTTTAATTGGCACCCCCACTCTGTCACAAGGACTTAATTAGGATAAATGGCAAAGAGTAGCTTAGTTCAAGGCAAATCCACTCATCGGCAGCATACTGGGGCTTTGAAGGGTTGAATAACAACAACAAAAATTATTAGTTTCATTTTTTGGAGTGACAGAGAAAAAAGAGAGTGGAAGAATGAAGGCTGATATCCTTCTCTTGGGGTGCAGACAGTGGAAGGTTGTGGCATGGGAGGGATCATAAACTCTTTAGGTTCCTAACCCACTTGTCCTCAGGATTTTCAGAACAGATGTCCCTAGAGTCCCCACGCTCATTGTCAATGATGAAGGTCAAGGACTCTGCATTTGCACTGCTCTCAGCTTTGTTGCCCTCACCTGGCTTGACTGTGACATTTTCCATGAAGCAATGAGACTAATTCCATGTTTTTATGAAAGTATTTGATGAGATTGAAGCTTATTCTCTTGTAGGAATACTTCTGTCATAGAAACTAGACTTCTCTCTCAAGACTGACCTTCAGATGAGGCACCCGACGCCCTGGAAACTGGTGTAACCCCTGCTGCGCCCATCTGGCGCCACCCTCTTGCATGAACCCGCAGCCCTGGGAGGGTTTGGTACCAGGCGGCTTTGTACTTGGTTGTACTACCGATCCCTTCCTTCTTAGCTTCTTTTCCTTCTTAGTCTCGTTTCTTTTTTCCATCTCGTTTAAAGTTTTTTACAGTGCCAGTATGTCTTTAGAAGTCAAGTGTTTGATTTGGTGAATAATGAATGTGGGAGGGAGGGAAGGAGGGAAAGAGAGAATCCGTCAGAACTTCCCGCTGAGATCACTGCTTAAGAAGGACGGATATTTCGATGCTAATTTTACAGTATGATCCTAGCACATCTGGTGGTTAAATCCATCGATTTTAATACTAAAATGAATTTCAAAAAGTGAAATCTTAAAAGCTCTTTTTCAGGTATGAGATACGAGTGCTTCGTACGTGCTTGAGTACAAAATAATGCGACGAGTGAAACCGACATGGTCATAGCATCGAAGAGTGAAACCGACAGGGTCATAGCATCGTAATTCACCTAAGCGAGGCAGAAATGCCGTTGACTGTCTACTATGGGCAAGGCCCTGTGTTAGCACAATAGAAACTGCTAAGAATCAAATATGTGCTCAAATCATTCATAACTTGATAGGAAGAATAAGATCATTTACTCACCTGCTCATTCTTCCTATTATTCATAAATTATTGATTCAGAGCCTGGTGTGTGTCAGGCTGGGGGCTGGCTGGACAGTGGGGATAGAGAGATGAGAGACGATGAGACAGTTTTGGCCTCTGGGAGTCACGTGGTCCAGTAGAGGTTACACAAAAACGAAACCTGGAACAAAACCAAACGTGACAGACACCTCTCAGAGGCACACAGGCCCATGGCTATGCTGTCCAATAGTGTCCCCCTGGCCACGTGGCTACGGAACATGGGAAATGTGGCCGGAGAACTGAGGAGCTGGAATTTTAATGTTATCTTATTTTAATTTGTTTAGGCTTAAATTAAAAAAAAAAACACGTGATTCGGTGATTGGCAGACTTTTTAGTATGTTTGAAACAACTTGGGCACTTGAAACTACTTTTTCAATTATAAATTTTATGAGATTGACATACACATCAAGTACTTCCTGTAAAAACTTAGCGTCCTGCTGGGCGCAGTGGCTCACACCTGCAATCCCAACACTGGGAAGCTCAGAAGGGAAGATCTCTTCAGTCCAGGAGTTTGATACCGGCCTGGCCAACATAGGGAGACCCCATCTCTACAAAAAATAAAAAATTAACCAGGTGTGGCGGCATGCGCCTGTAGTCCCAGGTACTCAGGAGGCTGAGGGAGGAGGATCACTTGAGCCCAGGAGTTCAGGGTTACAGTGAGCTATGTTCACACCACTGCACTCCAGTGTGGGTGACAGAGGGAGACTGTCTTGAAAAAAATCTTCCAAACCAAAAACAATTTAGCATTCTAAGTGAGATGTCCTATAAGTTGAAAACACAAATGAATTTTGAAAATTTGGTACAAAAAAAATGTAAAATAAAGCATTGGTAGTTTTTGTTTGTTACATGTTACGATAATAAAATTTTAACTATTTTGGGTCAAACAATATATTACAAAAGCTGATTTCATCACTTTCCTCCTTTTTAAATATGACAACTGGAGAATTTTAAGTTCCATTTGTGATTTGCATCTATTTTTTATTGAACCGCGCTGGTCTAGGGGTTTTGAAGGAAAGAGAACGCCTATCGTGAAGTTAATGTTTTGACATAAGTTTTACAGAACGAATTGGATTAAGCAGGTGGAGAGCACAGAAGGCCCTCCTGAGAGAGGAGGCTGCGCAATGACATGGTGTAGGCTATTGCCTGGTGAGCTGGGTGTGCAGGAGAGCCCTGGGCATTGCGTTCAGGGAGCAGCTGTCAGAAGGCTGGTCAGGACAATGGAGGCCTTAACATGGGGGCCTTGATCAGCCAGGCCAAGTGGACGATGCTTAGTCCAGGGGCCCCAGAGGGGCTGGGAGGCTCTTGGGCAGGGGCACAGTGCTAGGAGCAGCTTTATGATGTTTATCTGGCCACCGTGTGCAAAATGGGATAGAGTAGGGAGAACCGGAAGCAGGGAGACCTGCTGTGACGACCCCACAGTACTTCCGGTGCTTGCGGAAGTACCCTGTCGGGTAGAAAGTGGGCTTCCTTTCAGCCAAGGCTCTAGAAAACAAAGAAGCAAAGCAAATACGAAAAACTTCATGCGATTCTTCACGAATGAACGTGGGCCTTATCCACACTCTATTTCCTACAAACCACCCTTCAGTAAATTAATTTCCTTCCCTTGAAGTTTTTTAAAAAAGTGTTTCTATTTAACTCCTGTGCAGCTGCACATCTCCGGGGCCTTGTCCTGGAGCCTGGGATGCAGTCATGTGAATCACCTTGTGAGGGGACCTGGTCGGTATGCTAATTGTTGGGCAGCCACTAATCTCCAAGGAGAAGGAGATCCATGGAGGCAGTCACAGGAAAAATGTATTTTGAGAAGCGAATACTAATTACTAGAGAGGATCTGAGAAGTTTGTGGATCATAGAATTGTAGAACAGAAGGACTTCTAGGTATCATTCAATCCAACTTTTTACTTCATTGAGGAAACAGGCCCAGATAATTTGATGACATGTCCAAAGCCACACAGCGAGTTAGCAGCAGAACAGTGATTAGAGTCTGAGTCTCCAGGCTTTCAGTAGCTTTCCACTGTGCCACATGGTATACTGTCTGTTAGGAACATCAAACATACGATGAATCAAGAAAGATAAGGTTAAACAAGGAGGAACTGTGAAAGGTAATAGCTGGGCCTATCTATTTATAGAGAGGGGTTATATGAGCACACACAGTCCTATGAATAAAAAGGCACACGGCCTCTGTTCTCGCCAATGCAGCTCTCTGGCATGTCATTGGCTGGTCCTAAATGGCCTGGGAACAGCTGCCCAGTGTTGGGATGTGAGGGAGGAACACTTAATCCTCATTAGGGAGGGTGTGCAGGGCGGAGGGCCGGTCCTACCACCTCCCCAGGAAGGTTGTCAGTGTCACAGCCTCGCCCTTCACAGGTTTGCAAGGGAGAAAGAACGAGAAGACTGCAGAGGGAGAGAGGTGTTGAGAAAAAATAAGAGAGGGAGAACGTTGAAAGGTCGAGCTGAGGGCTTGGCTCAAATGCAAATGTTCAGAACATGATGAAGGCTCTTTAAATAGAACTCTCACAGGTGAACACGACGGCAGAGAAAAGCCACCAGTGCTCCAGGGAACTAAGTAAATAAGCACAGACGTCAAATGTTCAGAGTTGGATAGGGCTGGGGTGGACCAGGAGCTCAGCAGAAAGTACAAGAACATCTTTGGTTTTAATTGCCAAGTCCTGTTCTATTAGATGGCACCTGCAGAGTTGCTCACATTTCAGGAAATATTTTCTGCTTAGGGACTTTCAGAGGAAAATGTGAAAACCCAGCCTCAACTCTGAACTAATGCAGTATCTGAGCCATGAGTAGGGTTCATAAATAGCTTGGGCTTTCTTAAGGGGTCCTCAGGCCATTCAGTGAATCTGCCTATCAGCATGTGTTTTATATATTTTCCTTGATAATAGAAACCCAATGATTACCATTAAACAGTCAGAGAATCCTGTATAACCCAACCCATGACCCCTGGAAAAAAGCCACACAAGCTGTTATCCTCCCAACCTTGTTGTGTTTCTCTCTCTGAGCATAGCACGAGCGGGCACAAAACAAGAGCAAAAACACAAGCAAAGGCTATGTTTGGCTTTCGATTAAGCATTAAACCTCAGACAGTTGCTAAACTTCTTGAACTCCATGGCTTCAGTCCAGGTTGGAAAGCACGTCAAACAAGTCAAGCTGAGTAGAGGATGCAATCTTTTGTTCTCAGTAGGCTTTGAAGATTGTCTTAGGATTAATATTTAACTTTAGATCTTAACTATTTTATGCCTCAATTTCTTCACATTACAAACAATACACAAATCTTGCAATGAAAGAAGATCACACTTTCTTGTAAATGTAAATAGTATAAAGTCTTTCCTTTGGAGGGTAAAGCAGAATGGTAGAGTTCAGGCTGTAGAGGGGTGAGGCCCAAGCACAGGAGTGTTAACTTTCCTCATACCCACATTTTAAAAGTCAAAACAAGTAGGTGAAATTAATTGTAATAGCATAAATATTTTGTTTCTTAACTTTAATAGCACATTTTTATTTTTGTATGTTAACATGGAATCAATATTTTCAAAATTATTAATGAGACATTTTGCATTCTTTTCTTCATACAAGTAATCAAAATATACACTTACCACACATCTCAATTCAGACTAGGCATATTTCAAGGGCTTGATAGCTATATGTGGCTAGTGGCTACTGTATTGGGCAGGGTGGCTCTTGAGCCAAAATGGATTGACTGAGAAACCGCCTGTTTTTAAGCCAGTTACTTAAGCATCCTCAGTTTCCACATCTCTACAATGGGAATAATGATAGTGTCTACCTGACTGAATCTGTCATGAATACGATATGTGTAAATATATTTAAAACCTTAGTGCAGTACCTGGCATAGATTTGATCAACCTGTGGCAACTATCATTATTAGTTATCATAGTAACTATCATAACTATCATTATTAGTTATCATTATTAATGCATGGGATGAATGTGTTAAATTATCTCAAAACGTGGTAATTCCAAACCAAGTGAAGTTGAGTTGAATTTACAGCTTAGCTTTTTTTTCTCTTGGTGCAATTATTTAGTAGCCAAAACCACGAAAACATACTTGAAATAGTTCACTCTATGAGTTCATCAAACCTGTCATTTAGAAATTCATAAAAATGGCCTCTCTCCACTCCCATGGCAAGAGGAAGTAAGAATAATTCTAACTAGTTACCTGTCAATTTTCACTTCAGCTTGTCAAAAATATTTGAAGCAGCTGAATAGTTTTGCCTGATTATGCTATTTGTAAAAGTGCACGCATTTACATTTTGAGGGGCAGAATTTTGATTTTGGAGCTTTCCAGAGGGATAAAGCATTCCGTTTAAAGCTGGAATTCCTCCCTAGTTTTCTAAAGCACTTTTGCCTTTGGATGACAGCCACATGTCTCAGTTTCGTTGTGGTGCTCCAGATGCACACCAAGGGAATGCACCTATGCTTTGCCGTCACAGGGGCCAATTCGTGATGTGGATGTCTTCTCAATCTCTTCTTTGACACCTGGGAATGAGCATAAGAGAGGTGTAAAATTTGATCAGGCCAAGTTACCAGGCCTTATTTACACACGGCCAAGACTAAAACATATGTGTCACTTCACAGTAGTAAGAAGATCCGCAGGGAATCAGGAAACTAGCATTTGAGGTTCGTTTTGCCCTGGTTCTTGGTCTTGGTGGTGGCACCAAACATCTCTGTGGCTTTTGCTCCCCCTCTGTCCATGCTGGGACCTTGAATATAGTCCATGTTTTTCAATTTAATTAATTTGTTTATTTATTTATGTTTTTGAGACAAGGCCTGGCTCTATTGCCCAGGCTGGAGTGCAGTGGCATGATCTCAGCTCACTGCAACCTCCACCTCCTGGGCTCAAGCCATCCTCCCACCTCAGCCTCCCAAGCAGGTGGGACTACATGCACGCATCACCACACCTGGCTAACTTTTAAATTTTTTGTAGAGACGAGGTTTCACCATCCCCTTCCTGGTCTTGAACTCATGAGCTCAAAAGATCTGCCTGTCTTGGCCTCCCAAAGTTCTGGGATTATGGGTGTGAGCCACCATTTCCCGCCCAGTCCATGTTTATCACTTCTGCACATTTGTGTCTTCTGTAGAAGACACTGATCAAGGAAAGAGGGGACCCCAAGAGGCAGTCACACACAAGCTTTATTGGGTGATATGAGGGTTGCATGAGAAGGGAAGCCCCTCACAGCATGAGATGGCCAGAGGCTCTCGGGAGCCAACATCCATAAGGAGAGGAGAGACCTTTGAGGGGGCTTCTGTGTCTAGATGATGATGCTTAGCAGCACAGAGGCAAGTCCCTGGGTCAGAGAGCCCCAAAGGGCGGTAGTAGTTTGGGGTCTCACCACTGCAATGCTCTATCTTATCAATGGCCAACTGATGCTGGGTGAGGTTTCAAGGAGCATGCAAAACAGGTGGGCTCTAAATGGCTAATAGTCTACGTGTTTGGGCTATTTTAAAAAATAACTGGATGTATAAAAATTTGAGTTTGATGCCTGCAGGCTTTTGAGCTAATTGGTCTCAGGTTGCAGTGGAGGAAAAACAGCTGAGGGACCAATACACAGAAGCCTTCTTGGATTCACTCATATGGCAATCTTTCATTCTATGTGTCAATAGCGTGACTTGCTGGCAAGACTACAGGTGAAAGCCTTGGGTTCAGGTTGTGGCTTTCCTACTTACTGCCTAGCTGTTCCTTGGGTAGTCACTCAATCTCCTAGGGTCTCATTGTCCTCAGCCATAAAGTGAGGGGTGGGGCCAGCTGACCCCTCGGTTTCCAGATGGAGAAATTTATGACTCTTGGCTTCTTGAAACATCCTCATGGTGATAGACAGTGTATGTTTTGTTATTACCATTTGTTGGATGAGTACCCTGAAGCAGACAGTGGATAGATGCTGATCTTTACATAACACTCACTCAGTTCCTCAGAGAACTGGATTCGAACTCAGGTTTGTGGATGTCTACATCCTTTGTGTTTTCTACTACCCTGATGGGCAAATAAAGAGAATCTTCGGAAACTGTTCTTCTGGAAATGAAATTAGAATTCTGCCACTGCACGTAGGTGTAGCCCAAGCCAGAGGTAACCCAAATCGAAGATTTATAGGAATGTCATAATATTTTTGTCCTATTTTCTTTACATGTTTACATTTATAAACTTTAGAGTAAAAAAAGGATAGCACCATTGTTTTTATGCTTGTTACTGCTTTTTGTTATCACCTCACATTTGTTGATGTTTTAAGATTTAATAAGCATATTTTAAAAAATTTGTTTTTTAGAGGCAGTGTCTCACTGTGCCACCCAGGCTGGAGGGCAATGGAGCAAGCGTAGCTCACTGCAGCCTTGCACTCCTTGGCTAAGCAATCCTCCCACCTCAGCCTCCCAAGTAGCTGGGAATACAGGTGTGCACTACCACGCCTGTGTTACATCTTTTATTCTCTCAGTGAAAATGTGCAGTAGTGAGCTGGTGTTGCTTAATAAGCAGCTCTCCAGAGGAGGAGATTTACTAAGTTTTGTAGTGTGAGTATTCTTACCAGAGCTGAATTTGGGCTACCAGTCAGTCATGAGGTCACTGACTGCGGAGTTGGGAAAGGCATGCACAGTCAGCCCTTGTGAGCCATGTCCAGGACACTGTGGAGAATGAGGTTCAACCAGTGCACCGGCTCTTCCTTGATCCACCCTTAGATTCTAAACTCTCAAATCACTGATCATGCTTGTAAAAGCGTGCTAAATGCTTGTTCCCAGTGGCTCATTACTCCACGGCTGTGGAAGCTGTGTTATTCCGTTCACCACTGTTTCCAGGGCTTAATCTCGCGTCTTCATCTGTTGCTTTCTTAAAATTGCATAGCCAACGAAATGTGATTCCTGAAGAGCCCACCCCTGGGGACACTGTGCACAGGTACCAGTATTTCCTCCACATCCATGAGGCTCAGTCTTATCCTGCAAGTGAGCTCTCACTTCTAACAAAGATCCTCTCTGTGCTGGCCAATACGATGAAGATTAATGACTATTTTTAATAAAGAATATCAATTGCATACTTGCAATTGATACTGAACCCATCTTGGGAACTGTGCTGGAGAAATATACTGTCTGTTTTACTCACCATTATTGGTATTGTAGAGTTTGACTTCCTCTTATGGTCATCAGCTGGGGAATATTTCTTTAACAAGGAGGGAGGTTTACCTAAAAATAAATGAGTTTTTAAATCTTTATCCTAAAACCTGTCTGAATTGTAAAATAAATCACTCTGGAGATTCGGTGAATTTTTTGGCCCCGAAAGCTTCTATATTTGACTGTCCTGGAACACGGCGTTCCCTGACTGTGAAACCATGTCCATTTGTTCCTGGCTCCAACTTTTCAGAGGACTTTGTGGCCTTGTTTTCCAGATCTGAGTTTAATTGGAGAGTTAATTATCTGAGCAGGAACATGTAAGCCAAGTTGAGTTTGGGAGTGAAGGCTGTGATCTCTGTTCCACTTCAATAGACAGGAAGGTCTTCGTGAATCTTCGCTGATTTATATTTTTACATAAGCAGATGTTTCATATACCAGAGGGAAGAAGCCAGGGAGAGGAACCTGTAACAAGATCAGGTTTAGCCAAGATGAGTACAAAGGTCCTTTATCTCTTTGCAATAACTTAGCCCAGGAAGACGCACAGCCAGAACGGTGAGATGTTCGGTTCAATTCCAAGCAGGCGTCTGAGCTAATCAAGCAAAACAGGAAAGCACGAGGGTTCATTCGTGTGGCCCCGGCCTTGGTCATGACTTCTGATTAGCATGTGCTTCCCAGATGGAATTCATAAGCACCTTGAATAATTGATCCTTCTTCTCATTCCAGAAATTCTTTAGTTAGGGATTTTCAAAAGTTTCTTTCTTTTAAATCCACATGACCCAGGCTACTAGACTGCCTTCACTAATTCATGGTTTCCATGGCAACCAACTGAAGGCTCTATTCAAGTCCATCTACAACAACCTTAATAAAAATGATGTAACATTGCTTAGAATAGGTGTCTCTTCTCTGCCACAGGGTTAGATTCCATACCCTTCTGGTGACTGTCTCTTAAAGAATCCGCTCTTCTACGTCACAGGTTTTACACATTTTGTCGTTCCCAGAATCCTGTATCTTATCAAATTGTTTTTTTACTGCAGGGGAACTGTAAATACTAATCTTAGTCTCCTTATCTGAAAAATGAGGATAATAATATTCCTACCTATTTTGTAAGATTAGTTCAAGATTAAGATGGATGCTGGTCACGGTGGCTCACGCCTATAGTACCAACACTTTGGGACACAGAGGTGGGAGGATGGCTTGTAGCCAGGCATTTGAGACCAGCCTGGGCAACAAAACGAGACCCCTACTCTAAAACGACAACAACAAAAAACTAGCCAGGCATGGTGGCATGTGCCTGTTTTCCCAGCTGCTCAAGCGGAAGCAGGAGGATCACTTGAACCCAGGAGTTCGAGGCTACAGTAGCCGTTATCAAGCCACTGAACTCCAGCCTGGGTGACAGAGTGAGACCCCCATCTCAAGAAAAAAAAAAAGAAAGAAAAGAAAAATGAGACAGCGATGTGTAGGTGCTTAAATGTAAAGAAGCACTTGGCATGGGTTACACAAATGCCTACCGAGACCAGGCGGGAAACGTGAAGGTGAGAGGGAATCCAGGAATAAGAAAAGTGACAGTAACGTCACAAGGAAAAATGGCAGCCAACACGAGGAGACGTTATCCAGCTGGTGAACTATGAAAATGGGGGTCCAGGCCCATCTGAAGGCAGCAGCTGCTACTCAATTTCAACCAACTGTTGTTTTTTGGGAATATGGAGTCGCTGTTGCCAGTTCTGATTTCATTTTTAAGGCAGAACCAGAAATCCAGATCTTTAAAAAACAATCCTGGCTAATACCCTTTTCAGCCTTAGCCCACCTGCACCCAGGTGAATAAACAGCCATGTTGCTCACAC